>ARYC01008542.1:0-11211 GCA_000711775.1 Oxytricha trifallax
GTAAAATGTTGCAGGGAATTAAGTGAGGCTTTTGAAATATGAATAAATTTGTGGCACCAATCACCACTCCCCCTACAAGGATAGCCAATCTCATGTTATTTCTGAATATTCTACAAAGTTATTTTAATTATGAATGACTTACTGTTTGAGAGCTACCAGGATGCATCCAATGAATACTAAATGGGAACATAGAAGAATTATGAAGTCACGATTTATTCCTTATCTGTATTGGTAGGTGCCTATCAGTAAAAATGCCTGGATAATGGCTAATATTCCAAATCCAACTGAAGTCAACAAGAACTAATAATAATTATTTTATAATTTATTATAAGAACAGCATAAACGATCTGTAGTTTCAATTAGAATGTAATAACAAAATTATAAAATTTAAAGTTTCGTCTTCCAATGCAATTATTCAAGAATGTGCAATGACTATATATGCAATAAATAAATTATCATTGGGAGACTTACTGGTCGATTTTAAAATTATAAATTTTAATTTTAGAGATTAAGATAAAAATTATTATTTTTAATAAATTGTTTAATTTATACTCATGAAAACATTCTGAAATCTGTTTTTAAAGTATCAAACAGCTTTGAAATTATTCTAAATTAAGGAGTATCGATCTCATTGATTTCTATGCCTTTTTTCCATTATATAGTTGCTTTAAATATTCTTCTTTTCTTTAAGCCTATAATCTTAATAATTATGCATTAAATACTGCCTATCCATTTTCCTAATCATACTTATTATTAAATATTCTTTTTAGATAAAAACCATGATAATTTATGAAATAAGTGTTTATACTTTTCATAAAATCATCCTCAAATATTGCATTATTTTACATTCAATTAAAAGTACTTTTTAACATGGAAAGGGATGGACAAATGTACTTAACTTATATTTATTAAGGATATGTTCCTATTTTTATGAGATCAATTAATTGCGTCATAAAAGTTGTTACAATTGTCAATTTTAATTTTGATTGCCAATTTTTTAATGAGTCATGAATTTCTCTAAGAAATTCAATTTTATTGCAGGAAATTTTTAATTATTAAAGATTTTGGTAGAACTAAAAATTTAACGGGTCAAGAACTTTACCCCAACTATAAAAGAAAAGTCAATATTCCAACTCATGATTATTGATTGAATTAATTTATAGTATAGTAAGATTCTTTAAATTGGTCCATAATTATGTCTGTAAGTGAGAATGATCATTGAAATTACAATTAATTATTTCAACTTCTTCCAAGTGTGGCATATTCGCAAACCAAATTGAATCAATGATTGTGCATTATTTTAAAACTAATTTTGTAGTGGGAAGGATTTTGGTTTAAGACTGTATCTTATTTATAAACTCTACGTTTGTCCTATTTTCATTATATTATTATCTGTACATAAGGCCTATGACTGAGTTTATTATTTCAATGTATTTTAATTCACTCAGGTTAATGCAGTTTTGTAAGTGAGAAATTGTAAAATCGCATTTATTTAAAGTCATTTACTTAATAAGGATATCTTCTTTTAAGGAATTTATGTACATAAATCCTTTTCCTTCAATATAAATATTATTACATTTATTATGATTTAAATTATCTAGAAATTTAAGAGATACCTGAAAGTTTTACTTATCCATTATCAATGTAAAATTATTGGTTAATTCTTGGATGTATTAAATTTTTGTAATTTAAAAGTCTGAAGTACTTATTGAATT
Organism: Oxytricha trifallax; assembly: GCA_000711775.1. Taxonomy (NCBI): domain Eukaryota; phylum Ciliophora; class Spirotrichea; order Sporadotrichida; family Oxytrichidae; genus Oxytricha; species Oxytricha trifallax. The sequence goes on from ARYC01008542.1 coordinate 1,716, forward strand.
TAATTTAATTCTTAAACTTCTCTCTTTAGTATCTAATTTTAACTGATACTTTAAACTTTTTGATATTTCTCAATCATTCTTTGATAAAATTGAAATTCTATGCAAATTAAAGTTTAAATTTAAAAATTGATTAACCATTAATCGAACATATTTTCCCAACTTTTATTTGGTCAAGTTAGCTATGGGTTTATGTTTCTAAATTTATTTGGTAAATTAACAAGGTTTATATTTAAGCATATTTTTGCAAATTTAAAATTCATATTAGGTAAAGTATTTCATTTTAATAAATTAAATATTACTGAAATTGATGCTTTATAAGCAAAATTAATCATTAAATTAAATATTTAATTTAAAATCTTACATAAATTAAGTTAGCCAAATAAAAAATGATTAATTATATTAGTTCTGTTTGAAATTGAACTAAATATTATTATTTATTTTTATAGAGATTTTTTATATCTATTGGCTTATATAATATTGTTTCTTAAGTTCAAGCTTTAACTTAAGATATAATATTGTCAATCAAATTTCAATATTTTAATTAAGATTTTTTACCTTAAAATTCAAAATACTAAGATTAAAGCACTGTAGATAAATGCAAAATTTATCAAATAAATAAGACTAAATTTATTTCGAACTTAAATTATTTTTCATATATTTTATAAAATGTAAAGTTTCAGGGATAACTATAGTTTTTTAATAGGAAAATAAATCAGTGATATAATTTAATCATAATAAAATCAACAACGATTATAAAGTATTCGGTGTAGTTTATCATTAAATAATGGATTAATAAGTAAAATATCTTGGATTCTATACTATTCTATATTTTTTTAAATAAATAATTTTAGTCTCAAAGAATTATACTATAGGCTTAAGTTTATTACTAAATAGTAATCATTTACAATTATTTCGAATAATAGTAGTAATATTTTCCATTCTTTATCTAAATTTAAAGAGTTTATCTAATGAATTATTATAATGAAAATTATTTTTTAATACTATTTATAATTAATTTTTATATTTAGAAACAAAATTAGTTAAATATTTAGAATTTGTCTAAAAAAATTAAAATAAATAGAATAAACTAATAATTGAAAAATCAATTTTGTGAAATAAATTTATAAATAAAATAGTATCTAAATTTAATTATAATAAATTTTAAATAAAAATGGGTCAATGCGCAACTAATTTATGTAATTCTACTGATAATTAAAATCAAATAGATTTGACATTATCAAATTAAAGCAATAGAAATTAATTGTTAATTTCTAGTTAAAATTATGAAAATAAATTAAGTAAAGAAATTTAAAAGCAATAAAGTCAAATAGTACTTAATAAGGCTGAAGAAATATTAAAGTAAAAACTTAAATTGAAGTTAATCGAACTTTAATTTCAATAAATTACATAGTAAAACATAAATATAAAGATTCCTAGAAATGTTAGATAATTAATATATTTATATTTATCGATTAATGAATACTATATGATAACTTCTCAACTATAAAGAGAAGAAAGAATATTGCTGTCTGCTATGTAATAATACTAATATGTTAAAGATGCGGGGTTTAAAATTTATTTAATTAATATTCAAGATATTTTTAAACATTAAATTTTAGGGAGGAGTTTCCTGTCCTAAAATTTTATGTGCACCCAAGAGGAGAAGTTTTTTACGCAAAACAGGTATTTTTCTTCCCCTTTCGGAAGTTTCCTGCCCCATTCAAAAAATATATAATACTTATAAAATTGTCAAATTCATTTACATCAATTTCGATTAAATTATTTATAATCTAGTATAAAATCTCATTCAATCTTAATAAAATTTTAAACTTTAATGAAAAGCACATTAATTATTTATAAAAAACAATCAGTGGGGGGTGGGTGATATACCTCAGCTAAAATTTTAATAGAGTACTGTAGTTTAATGAATGATATTACTTATGTATTTCATAGTAAAATACTGAGCATCAACTGTGAAAACTATATAAATTTGTAGAATTATTTATTAAAAACGACCCAATAAGAATTTATTAATATAAATTTTGAACTTTTATATTAAGTGAACAAAATTAAAATAATTAAATAGTTTCACTATTTAATTCTAATTCAACTTATAATCTTCTATAATTAAAGTGTGAAATGAAAAGGGGAGAATATTAGGCTTTGATACAAATAAATATTTGGTCATTGTATAATAAGACCTATTCTAATTTTAGGATATGCTGAAGTTTACTAAAGGAGAAAATTATCGCTTATGACTAGCAATTTTAAAGCTTGGTTGGCGAACCTTTCTATAGTTGTCTTATAATTTTTTATATTCAACTAAAACTTTTGAACTTGATTGCATAGATCAGAAAAGTCTAATAAAATTAAATTAAATTGTAGAGTTTAATGAGAAATAGTAAAATGAAACCTAATTTAATAAAGTAACAATCAATTAATCGATCTTAGGTTTGAGTTTTTTAAATTTAATTCCATCTTTACAAGTATTCAAATAAGTTCATTTGAAATAATGCATAATTAAAAAACTTGATTAAAGGTCAAAATTTAGTTAATTCTTTTCAAAATCTAATCGAAGCAACTTGAGAAATATGAAACATTTAATTATAGAACAATGCATATTTTTAGATACTTCTTTTTTTGAATCTAACAAGCAACTTGAATAATTTGAAAATCGTCAATCATACTAAGACTTCAAAGATTTTTCATTTAGTACATATTAATTAAAAAGCATCAAAATAAATTATTTAGATTAAATTTATGAAGCTAATGATAAGTTTTTGAAGGAAGTTTAAAGATACAGCATTATTAATAATGACCAATTAATTCAAAATAGTCTTAAGATATATCAATAATTAGAATATCTTCAATTAACATTCCATTCGTTAAATTAGTTTTAAAATAATTTTAATGGAATATTTGGGTATGCACTTTTTGGAAGGAACAATGCTATATTTTTTTTAAAAAAAACTATTTCAGGCTATTTTTTATCTGAAATGTTTAAAGAAAATTTTTAAGAGTCTCTTTTGCTTATTTACCAGAGATACTTATAGATTTATAAAATTAGAAGCATTTTGCTAAAACTTTCCATAATTTAAAATTTTAAAAATTGTTGATTATAAGAACTTCTTACAAAATGCTTCTAACTATCATTTAATCTATAAATATCTCTGAAACGTATGAAATTGAGAATCTTTTATTTTTTTAAAGTATTTTAGATAAAAAATAATCTGACATCTTTTGTTAAGATTTTTCTTTATTGCTATAAACATAAACTTTTTTCTAATCCTATTAAGAAGTCATTACCCAAATATTTTAATATATGGCGAATAATTTACTATAAATTCATTTAGTCATTAAATTTGAAATGCATATTTAAGATCTGATTGAATCAATAATTAGCATAGATTTCGATGTAATTGTTTTTTATTGTGACAAAGTTAATTTCGGAAATTTAAATTAACTCCAAGATTCTTTGACTTTTGAATTCAGATTTGAAAGCTTTAAATAAGTTGAAATTGAACTTGATGTAATGAGTTTAGAAGAGTTTCCTTATTAAGATAAATTGCAAGAATTTATAAGGGGAGGAAATTTCATTACACATTAAAAAGGAATTTATTTTATTAAGTTGAAAAATTTAAATTAAACTACATTTTTTTATTCCAATATAATTTTTTTTATTCAAAGATTTTTTATTCAATTTTAAATTATAATTTTTAAATAAGAAGTCTATAGCAAATTAAAATATAAACTGGTTTATTTAAGCAAAAATTCCTCTCCAAAATTTAAAATATTTAATCCTTAAATATTGAAAAACAGTTCACTATTTGGAAAAATTCTAAACAGAGTTTATGAAAAATAATTGATCATTGTTATAAATTAATTGTGAAAAAGCTAGAATTTTTTAATAATTATTTTAATTAAAATTATTAAATTTATTGTTTTATGCTATTAAATTAAAAAACAAAATGACTCTTTGATATTTTTAATTATTAAATATTGTTTCCAAAAAAAAGTTGTTGATGTATCATAAAAAATATTAATTATAAGAAGTATACTATTATTAATATTCATTTTAAGTGCTTCTTTAATATCAATATTCATTTTATAAAATAGTATAAGAGATGGATGGGTTATAAAACTAATTAATACCAGATGGAAATACTTTTATTCTTTGTGATAATAATTGATCAATAAAAATAAATTCAAAAACATCCAAATCACCTGTTAATCTTTTATAGGTTTTTACATTAGCACAAAGAGCAGATCAAAGAATAAAATATCTAAAAACAGTCACTAGATATAGTTAAAATTGAGAAATATTGTCCATCTTATTATGGGATATTAGAGTATAGAGGCAGAATCTTTTCGACATTTTACAATTTAAATCTTAATCATTAGATTTTTGCTAAATCTGCTTGATTTACAATCTTTCTGAATGAGGAGAGTTTCCCAACTATAATAATTTGATTCATATAATTCATATCTAATATTTTTCTATTTCTTTAATCATTATCTTTCATTTTATATAATAGTTTGAGTTATACCGAGATTACTAGAAATATTCATCAAAGTATTCGAAATATTATTTAATTAAAAATAGGTTATTCAAAAAATGAAATTTTTTAGAATAATTTATATTTTAATTTTAATTCATTAATTCTAATTTATTCTAATGTTGAATTTCTATATTATAATTATTACCCAAATAGATTATATTAATTTTAATTTATTATTAATGTTCGATTAATTTATCATTTTTACTTCCGCATTAAAAGTATTATATGCAGAATTGGTGTTTTAATTATAAAATAGTCAATAGATAATCATTGTATTTTAATATACAATTTGACTTTTGAATGAATTAATAAGTAGTTTTGAGTATTTTGTAAGTAAAGTATTTTTAAATATAAAAATTATCAATAAATTATCTATTTATACCATTCTTTAAAGAAATAATGATATAAAAAGATAGTAAATTTTCATAAATTGAGTAAAAGGTATGCGTTTTTAATTATATTATCATTATTAAGGAACAACCCAGGCATCGGGGTGGAGTATACAGTTTCACTGTGACTGAAGCCGTCGTAGCTATACCCTTAGGGCTAGTAAGGACCATTTTATGAGTATTCGTGATGAGCGTGTGGATGATGGTGCTCCTCTTCATCGCAACTATTTTATATATTTTTAGCTTAATTCATTTACTTAGAAGCATTTCAGTCGAACTTCTTGGGGATGTTTGAGTCGTACCTTCTCTTCTTGAACATAAACTTAACGAAGTTGTCTAATTTCTGCTTCCTTGACAAATGCTTCCTTTTATCTTCAATGTTGAAAGTCTGAGAGGAACTCATTCTGGACAAGAATTCTTTGTAAGTAAGGCCCTAGCTGACCAGTGTTATATATTGAAGGACCATGGGGTTGATGCCCAATACATAGAGAGCAGCTGCCAAGAGTAAAATGTTGCAGGGAATCAAGTGAGGCTTTTGAAATATGAATAAATTTGTAGCACCAATCACCACTCCCCCTACAAGGATAGCCAATCTCATGTTATTCCTGAATATTCTACAAAATTTGTTTAATTATGAATGACTTACGGCTTGAGAGCTACCAGGATACATCCAATGAATACTAAATGGGAAAATAGAAGAATAATGAAGTCGCGATTTATTCCTTATCTGTATTAGTAGGTGCCTATCAGCACAAATGCTTGGATAATGGCTAGGACTCCAAATCCAACTGAAGTCAACAAGAACAAATAATTATTATATTTTTATAATTAATTATAAGAACAGCACAAACGATCTGTAGTTTCAATTAGAATGTAATAAAAAAAATAATAAAAATTAAAGTTTCGTCTTCCAATGCAATTATTCAAGAAGGTGCAATGACTATATATGCAATTAAATTATCATTGGGAGACTTACTGGTCGATTTTAAAATTCTAAATTTTAATTTTAGAGATTAAGATAAAAATTATTATTTTTATTAAATTATTTAATTTATACTCATGAAAACATTCTGAAATCTGTTTTTAAAGTATCAAACGGCTTTGAAATAATTCTAAAACATGGGGAATTTAGCTCATTAATTATAATTTCATTTTTATTCATTAAATCTTATAAATATTCTTGCTTTATTTCTTCTTATATTTTATAAAACATTGCATTAAATTAGACTTTTCCAATTTATTTATTATACTTACTTTAATGTATTCCCTTCATATAAAAATTATGAATTTCAATTAAATACATATTGATTTTATTCGATATATTTTCTATAAAAATGAAATTTATAGGCATTTTAGTATGCTTATTATCTAAAAGCGAGAAAGAAGGACAAATATACTTAACTTTTATTTATAAAGGGTATGTCCCTTTCTTAATTAGATCTAATAATTTTGTTTTGAAAGTAGTAATAATATTCAAGGAATGTATTTGACTTCGAATATTAAATTAAATTTAAATTTATAACATTATAATTATTGACAATTTACTTTCTGGAAAACTAATACAATATGGTACTTGTTCGATACTGAATTAAAATCAGCTTGGATTTTTATAATGGCGATACCCCTTAATCTCATTCCTGAAGAGAGGGAGTTAGAGGAGTACCTCCATTATAAAAGTCCAAGCTGATTTTAAATTTAGTATTGAAGTACGAAATAGTAATGGTTTCCTAGAAAGTTTATTGACAATAATTATAATGTTAGAAATTTAAATTTACTTTAATTTTCCGATATAAATATATTTTCTTCAATAGTTAATTTTAAATTTGATTTTCTATCTCTTAAAGAATCATGAATTTACCCCAAAAAGGATTTACTATTGCAGCTAATTTTAAGATATTCTAGTTTCATAAAAAATTAGAAATTAATTGGTTCAATTATCGAATGCCAAATTATTTCATGATAAATTTCTTTACTAATACGATAATTAATACCCGAAACCCTTTAATTAGTTGTTTTAGAGACTAAGTTTGCATGATATAATTGTGGTTTGTAGAAAATTTAGGCCAATTTGCAAAATGTAAAAAAGAAATTAGCAAAATTTAGGATCTATTTATAATGAAAATTTTTTAGATTTAATGCTTAAGCTTAGGTACGGTATAAGTATTAATATAGATTAAGTCAGACAAGTACTGAATTATGCAGTTATAGCATAGCTATTTCACAAGAGTGCATCAACTGTTAGGTGTCCCTGCCTTCCTAGCAGTTTAGTATTTCATTTGGCTCTAATATCATTCTGGGTAAAAATATAAGTTCTAAATTAAATCAGAAATATAGTTCAATTACACTATAAAAATGGCACTGTAAAGTCAATCACTATCTTCACACTGTGACTTGTTGAAGTAATACGTTCTCTCTTTAAATATTAGCGATTAAAATGAAGAAGGTGTATCAGTAACTAGTGATGAAATCACCGCTGGATAGTAGGCCTGTGATATAACATCAATTGATACAACCAGATAAAGTGTAATCACCCCCAACACCTATATTGATAAGTCATAGTACAAAAAAATATGATAATATGGTACAATGACTATAGAGATCATCATATTTGTTGGTAACATTTGTGTTCATTAGATTAAGTAGTCTATGAAAGCTGATATAGAGAAAAACCTAACTCATTTAAAAAATATCCTTATAATATAATTTTATGAAATAAAATTCTAATGAAGTTAAATCAAAATTCATTACAAAAAACTACTGTTTTATCACTGCATAACTTGCCCATCTATATAATAGTATTGATTTAGAATAGCTCTAAGAGTTGAGCATAGATTTATAACAGGTATTACTTTAAAATGAGAGAAGGAAGAATGAATAAGTTTTAGATTTAATTGATTGTATTATTTAATTACATGTCAAATTTTTAAGTACTCTTAAATGAACTTGGCTTCCCTTTCTTTTCTTTCTTTTTAGGCATCTTTATAAAAATCCTTTTTCTCATTTATTTTATTGTTTAGTGATTATCTCTCTCTGAGAAGTTTCGCATATCTTTTAAAAATATAAAATAGTTAAAAGTTTACTTTTAAATCATGAATCAAATCATACTAGTTATGAAAGCTGCTTCTAAAGCTCCACGAGCCAGGTCTCGCCAATTAGAAAACTCTGCTTCTTTTGATCTTATGGACAAATAGATTAGCACTTGTTGTGAGCTTCTTGAATAATTTCTATGAGATACCTTTCTCTTAAGTGCCAAGAACACTAATTAAGAAAAATATTATTTTTGAATGTTTGTTATGAGCTATTTCATGGTAAGAAGGTAAACTACCAGTGTATCATCTTTCATAGATACTTTTATAGTGATAAGTGACAAAAATTTCTGGGTAGTTAGATTTTCTTATCAACTTAATCTTATTGGTTTTTTAAGGTTTTTTTTCATTACAGAATATTACTTTTATAGTATTATATTGGTACCTTCAATAGTAGGAAGAAAAATCAAATATTTGATTTAAACTAAAACGGAAATCTATTCCATGATGAGTGAGGTATCCTTTGAAATCTTATTTACTCATGAATCTTAAAATCATACTTTAGCCTCAAGTTTTTTCATATCAACACTTTAATTTACTCTTTACTCCTTCTAAACTCTAAATAAATTAGTAATTTTAAATAAAATTCGTTTCTGTATTTTATTGTTTAAAATTTAGTAATAAATATGAAAATTATTTCTGCAGAGAAACCCCTTAATCTTCTCACCATCCTAAGCCGAGATACTCTTCTTCACCTCCCTCAAAACATTTCTCCCCCATCCCACTCCTCCTATAAAATACTCTATTTCAAATGAAATTTTTTATCATCATGTTTTGAATCGAACTAATTTAAATAGATTCATATTTATATTTCTAGAGGAGCATGTGACTCCCAAATATATTACAGACATAGAAAAATAAATAAAATTATCATTTAAATTAGTGTTATATAACCGAAAATGTCGTGAAAAAGTTAGATTCAAAACTTGAAGATCAGAAATTTCAAATGATATACGGTATTTCATAGGTGATATAGGAGGTAGGAAGGGGAATCTCGGTTTTGGTTTGGGAGTAGATGAGGAAGAGTATCTCAGTTAGAACAAATATCTTATCTATTCGTAAATAAACCTAGGAAGATACCTGGAAAAAGCTTACAAAAATTCACTTAAGAGAAGAAGCCCATTTTTATCAATTTAGTTCTTTTAGACTAGTATTAAATGAGATTGATTATAATGAGAACTGGTCCGAAATCAGTTTAATTTTAGTTTTTACTAATTTAATTGCTCTAAAACTTAATTGGCACCTAGTTTAAATTGATGAAGTCTTAATGGAAAAGTTTTAAAATGTTACAAATCTGAATTGGAACCAGTATCAACTAGATTTTATTTTTAGTTGGCACCCTTATTAAGGATAAAAATATAAAATGAATAATTATGAACTTAGGATAAATATGATAACAAACACCTGAAAATCAACAATTATTGCTGCTAAATTTACTATTAAAAACCAGAAAGATTTATAG
>ARYC01008543.1:0-32848 GCA_000711775.1 Oxytricha trifallax
GTCATTCAAAACCCCAAAACCCCTTAGTGAGGTTTATAAGTGCTTTGATTTGTAGGGTATAGTTGGGGTCTTATTGGGGTTAGTAGAGAAACTAGGTCAAATTGCAATATGAGAAATAGAAATCAGCGAAATTTAGGGTCTATTTATGATGATAAATATTTAGATTTACTGCTTCAGCTTAGGTATGGTACGAGTATTAATATAGATTAAGTCAAACCAGTATTGAATTATGCAGCTATTGCAAGGCTCTTACACAAGAGTGCCTCTACTGTTAGATATCACTGCATGTTAGCTGTTTAGCCTTTTAATTCTGGTCCTTGAAAGCATCCTGCTAGAAAATAAAAGTTCTCACAGCATCATATTGAATACCTCTGTGACTCTAAGACTTTAAAGTATTGGGCACACTTTCCTCTAGACTAGCGAGCTGTAATGTTTCATCGCAAGTTTCCTGATATGCGCATCTCTCCTTAGACTATAGCTAGCATTTATAGAAGAAATGGTATTACTTTCAAGACTATCAACAGAGTGAAGAGAGTGATTGATTTTACAGTGCCATTTTATAGTAATAATTTAAACTATAAATATGATTAAATGCAGAGTGCTATAGATAATAACATCAAGTTCATACATGCAGATGAAGCTGTGTTTACGTTCAACACTTTTATTGATAAATCATGGTACAAAAAGTATGATAACATAGAAGTTTATTACTAAAAAGTGAAGGTAGTCACCCATGCAATTTTAGCTGGTATAAGTTAAGATTCAGGCTTAGAGAGTTATGTCATTCACCTTCGCTCTATTAAGCGAGAGTAGTATATAGAGTTCCTACATAAGCTCAGAGAGAAGTATAACAATCAAGAGATCATGCCAGGGGGGGCGGGGGGGGGGGGGGGGGGGGGGGGGCCTGTTTTGACCTTCAGTTCATAAGACTAAGGAGTCTAAGAAAGCTTGTGAAGACCTAAACATAACTCCTGTTTATAACGTTCCTTATAGTCCTTAATTTAATGGAAAAGAATTCTACTGGAGTTAAATCAAGACTCACTAAAAGAAGCTGCTGTTGTATCATCTTATGCATGACTTGCCTATCGATACAGTAGACTTGATTCAAAGCAGCTGTAAGAGAGTGAGTGTAGATAAGATAACAATTTGTGCGAGAGAGGGAAGAATGAATGTTTATAAATAAGTTTAGATTTAAACGAATGAATATATTCACATATTAAATTGGCCCATAAAGGGGTTTGGCTTCTCTTTCTTCTCCTCTTCTTAAGGCTTGCTTGGACCCATATTTCTTCTCTTTGTGCCAGCTCCTGCATCTATGTTCATTTCTTCTAGCTTTTAGACATCTTTATAAAGTCTTTTGCTCACTTCATAAATAGTCTATGACTTTCTCTCTCTGTGAACCTTCGCATGCTCTTTCATTAGGAATATACCAGTTCCAGGTTTCCCTACAAAGTTATGAATCAAAGCTTTACTAGAGAGGAATGGGTGCTTCTTAAGCTCAGCGAGCCAGGTCTCGCTTATTAGTATGCCTTGCTTCTTTTTATCTTCAGGAGAAATAGAGTAGCGCTTTTTGTGAGCTTCTTCAATGATCTCTCTGAGATTACTCTCTCTTAAAGCGCCAAGAACTCCAAAGAAGAAGCTCCTTTCTGGAAGCTTGTTAGAGAGTTGTTTCTTGGTAGGAAGATAAACTACCAACTCTTCATCTTTCATCGCATCCTCGTAGAGATTAGTAACTGAAATCTCTGGGTAGTTTAGTATATCTATCAACTTTATTTCACTGTTTTTGAAGGCTTTCTTCTCATCGCAGAGTATAGCTTTTAAGAATGAAATTTTGGTACCTTCCATCGTTGGAAGGAATAAACCCACTATAGTATATGATTAAGTATATGTCACATGCTTACCATGCTAAGTGAAGTATCGATAGAGATCTTCCTTGCTTCTAAATCTTGAGATCATTTCTTAAGCTTCAACCCTCTTCATTGCTGTACTTATTGATTCCATCCTTGTTCCTTCTCTTGTTATTGAATTTCAAATTTTAATATATAGAGTTCTGGATCCTACTGTTAAAAATCCTAGTAATAAATATGGGCATCTTATAGGACGTCAACCTGGTAAGGATACGTGGAGAAAGCTGGCAGAAGCTGTAACAAACTTCAGAGATGGAGCTCCATTTTTATCAATTTAGTTCCATTAAATTAGTACTAAATTTGCTTAAATTTGATTAGTACCGGTACTAAATTCGTTTAAATTTAATTGGTACCAATTTTATGTACCAAAACTTAATTATTACCTACTTTTAAACTAATGAGGTTTTAATGGAAAAGTTCCAAAATGGTTCAAAACCTAATTGGTACCAGTACCAACCTGAATTTATTCTCAGTTGGTACCAAAATAAAAATATTAAGCATAAAATTAGAAAATTTATAGTTATAAACTAAGTATAAATATGATGTCTAACACCTAAGATCAACCATTGTTGTTGCAGTGCCAGCTCCTATACAAAGTTAGTATAGCCAGTGAGGTTTTTACTTATTAATAATAGAAATTAAATTTGAATTTAAACATGGCGGCTAACTTAAATCGTAAGGCAGTTTCTCTTGGAACAGGTTAATCATTGCTCAACTTTGGCTCCTCCAAGAAACCAGAAGTAATTTATATTGAAAAGGATGTAGAGCAAAGAGCTCTAGAGTTTGAAGCTGAGGTCTTTAAAATTTAAGTTTAAAACAAAAAGTAGAGAGCTGAGATGGGAGTTTAAACATAAGTTGAATTGGTTGAGGAAGATAAGGAACAGCAACCAATAGAAAAAATTAAAACATTTTAATGTGAAGACTGCTAATATTTCTTCTCAACTGAGTCTAGTTTGAAGAAACACATCAAAGAGGTACACTCTGGTAAAGCTAAGATCTACTTCAAGCATGATAAAGTAGATGGTAGATATTAATGCAATACCTGCATGAAGTCTTATACTCACTCAGCTAAAGTAAAGAGACATATGCAAAAGCATCATCTAAGCGAATTCCTGATTAAAGATGAAGAAACTTAAAAGCTTGTACCTGCTAAAAGAAAAAATAACTCTCTTGATTCACAAATAGAACAGTTGGAGAGACTTAAGAGATAGAAGCGGTTTGAGTCAATGAACCAACCAGCAAATGGTATGTATATTGCATGCTTATAAGAGAGAGCAATGTATATACCTGCATTAAATGCAGTCGACATAAGCAGCTGTATTGAAAACTATTTGAATATTGACGTACCTAACAAGGTTAAACTTATAGTTGTTGATGAATTCGCTTACAAGGTTTATCCATTCAAGTATCTTATTAGGAACGAGCAATATTAAAATGAGTTTGCAAATGAATACATAGTACTGAGAGAGGCTTAGAAAAGATAATGCAAGAACTTAGCTAAGCTCGACGGAGTTATACTTGGTCATGGTTTTATTGCTTTGAGACTCAAGAAGTTCGAAATGACTCTAAGAGAGTATCTCTACCATAATAGATATCCTAATCATTTGAATGAGATACTCAAAGATATGACTAAGGGTGTGAAAGAGCTCCATGATCTAGGGTATGTTCATAGAGATTTGAAGCCAGAAAATGTAATGCTACATCTCTGCCCTTTAGAAGTAGTAGTCATAGATTTCAACAGAGCAATAAGACAAGAGATAGTGACTTTAGCTAAGGTTTTAGGCACTCCAGGATACTTCCCTATAAGAGAGAAATGGACTAATGGCTCTGTATTATGGGATGTTTGGGCGGTAGCTGCAATTATCTTAGAGTGCGATATGGAAAGTATGTCATACTTTGGAAGAAAACATGAGAAATAATCAATAAGTTTGGCTGCTAAACATATTAAGCAAGATGAAATATGCAATGAAATTAAGAAGATAGTTGAGATGGTCATCGTAAATGCTCCAGCATATCCACGATAATCATTGGATGATATACTAGAACAACTACAGACTGCTAAATTCAAGAGGTATCACAAAGATAAGCAGATAAAATAGTTTGAATTAAGTACAGTTATACTCATTAAATATTCATTAAATTCATAAAAAACATGCGTTTTCTCTACTAATCCCAATAAGACCCCAACTATACCCTACAAATCAAAGCACTTATAAACCTCACTAAGGGGTTTCGACTGAAGCCATAGTCGAAGACTGTGCTCATGTGGACACCAGTGGTGCTGGGCACCAACTTCCCCTCCAACCCCAAACCAGTGAAGCTCACCTACACCTCAGGCACTCTACTCAACAACGGGCAGGTGCCACCGTCGACGATGGGCATACTGGGTGGGCAAATCATACGACTGCCATTAGAGAACGTTGAGTGAGCAGTGTCATCGCTAGTCGATGTTGAAAGTTTGGCAACAGATGACCAGCTGTGTTATGGCCTCGAGTAGTACCTTCGAATGATTAGAAAGCCATCGCAGTCTTCAACATAGAGGAATCCTAATGTGATTACCAAGAACCTGTAGATCAAGCAGAGTGATGAACTGTGGTAGGGTCTGCAAGACTTCATGAAAGAGCAGAGTGGGAGTATTGATTCTCTCAATGGGGAATATTCAAACTATGAAGCCATGAATTGATCATCAAAGAACCCTTATCTCAAACGAAGAGATGCCAAGCTGGCATTGAAGAAGATCTCAGTAGTGCAGCATTACAAGGTGGAGGGCATGAAACCCAAGGACATTGCGCTTGAGATGGGTGTGGATCGACGATTTGTGTACAAGGCCATTGAGAAGTTCAAGTTGGAGGTGGAGCACCGAGTGCTCAATCCGAAGCCAAAGCTGAAGAATGGGAGGAAGAATACAAGGAGCAACCCACTGTTGCTGAAGGCGATTGCCATCGTGCTCTAACAGCAGGGCATATACAAGGTCACTGGCTGGCGCCTGCATCATAGCCTGCTTGAAATGCAAAGCAAAGATCAAGAATTCAAGAACCTTACAGTGCCTTGCGTTGCTACTCTGCTCAAAGTACTGAAGGAAAGTTTCCATTTAAGATTCGGCAAAGCCCAGAACGCCAACGCTAAGTATAGAGACCCATCATTCAACGAGAAGAGGTTATGGGTATCCAGACTGCTCGCACAGCTATTCTTGGAGGATGCAGTGATCATATCAGTGGACGAGTCCAACTTCAGGAGCGATTACCTGCCGACCAAGCAATGGAGTTTCAATTCAGCTGCCCTTCACAAGGAAGGTCGTGGATGCGACTCCTCCCTGACGCCTGCAGTTGGCAAGACCGAGGTCCTCGTCACCGACGATGTCATACAGTATGCTGAGATGCTGGCAGGCTACCCCAATAGAGAACCAGGTATGTCGACTTTCACCGGGGTCAGAGAGCAGGATCAAATGAAGGAATCAGATATCGCACTTTTGCAAAGCCAAGTTTTAATTCATGATGAAGAGACCTGAAACTTGAAAATCGAAGACCCCAAGCAATTCTGGGAACCAGCAGGTGAGTATTGCTATCGATGCCTAACCGATTGAGTATAGTGTCGTCAGCAGCTCCTCATAGGATAGTCAAGATGGGTAAGGATTCAACTTGGGTTAGGAGGACCAAGTTAGTAATACTGAACGATTAGTGACTGGATCTGGAATTGTTCCATCGAAGATCCCAAGGCCAAACTCGAAATCGATCTTTCCAAAGTTGCGCAGGAAATCTTCCACCCAGGAACAGCATATCCTTGATAGCAGGGAGCAGAGCATTGCAGCCACCCCTGTCAAGCGCAGTCATAAATAGAAGTACACTCAGCTGTCACCTATCTTGGAAGCCCCAGAGGGCAGTGCTTAATACTCATCCTTACAGAAGCGCTTCGACGCGATCAGAATATAGAGCTCCACCAAGAAGCCTTCAAGCAAACCATAGACCCCTCTGAAATCGGCTTCCACTCTCAATCCATTGGTTCAGAACCTAGCCAGCCTCAGGCTGTAATCAACCCAACGGAAGGGCAGTGAGGTGATCAATGCAACAAGCCATGACAACTGGACAGCCATAACACCCAGACGCTTGCAGCTGTCAAGCAAGACAGTGAGCAGCAGTAAAGTCACAGTGAAGGAATAGGATAGTAAGCTATAGCTCTATGATTTTATATTACTTTAGTTGATACCAGGTTAAGTCTACACAACTAGTTGAATGACTAAGCACCTATAGTATACTCTGGCAACCTCGATGCTCAACCATCATAACATTATACTCCCATCGCAGCAGTCAGACAGCAAGTCAGCCAGAGGTTGGGCACTTATGGCACCATGGCCAGGAATCTCTCAATCACCAAGGAATCCACCAAGAGGCAGCAGTTCTCGATGAGCTTCGTGGCAGCCATCACTAAGGACCAGCTGGTCTCCAGCCAAGTCATCGAGGGAGCATTCGATGCCGTGCTGTTCGAGAACTTCCTCTACCACACCCTGCGCCAGCTGCGCACTGACAAGGACCTTGGCCTGAAGAAGATCGTGCTGCTCATGGACAACGCAGTCATTCACAAGTACTCTGAAGTGTTGGAGACTGCCAGGAAGTTGAAGGTGACAGTGCTATTCAATGCCGAGTACTCACCCTGGCTCAACCCAATCGAGCAGCTGTTCTCATACATCAAGAGGCACCTCAGGCAGGAGCAGGCAGACAGCAAGTAAGTGTACTTATCATAACTCCTTATAGGATTCACTTGGTTAAGAGACTCTCCCAGATCCTGAAGGCCATGACCAAGAGTGATGTCAACAAGCTCTGGGCGTTCAGCGTCAAGCAGTGGTGCACCACCATCAGACATGGGTTCGTATGAGTCAACCATCAATGACGATGAGTGGAGTTGCAGGTGCTCTTGCCCCAGTCAAGACAAGCATCAATAGCAGTTGAACAGTTAAATTAATTGATTAAAACTTCCCTATTATATATCACGCTTTTAAGTTTAAGTTTAAACTAATCAATCGCCAAACTACTAAAACCTCTCTCACCTCCGCGCATTGCAGAGGTCAAGTCCAACAACACACCAACGATGGTCCAACAACTCGAGCTACCAATGATGACACCGATGGAACAAGGATGGAGCAATAGATTTAGGATCTAGAAGATGAGAATGGATTGCCGATTGGCATCAACTCAAGCCTATCGACGACGAATCGACATCAAGTGATCATGCCAGATCAAGCCAATTGACGGTGTCAAACGATCGTGTTAATCATCGAATTCTTGCCAAACATCGAAATCAAGTACTTAGTTGTTCAAGAAAAATTTGGGGTTTATATTATGATGTTAAACACTAAAATCAACAAAATTTGTAGTAATACACATTCGATCAACACGATGGTTCCTATAATTTGGTCATAATTGAATATTTAATTAATTTCTACAATTTCCTATTTTTACGTATTTTATCAATAATCCAAGATTATTATAATTTTTAATTAATGTTAAAAGATGCTCTATGCTTGAATTAAATCAGTATATTAATTTTATATATTCCTTTCTCAAAATATGGACACAAAAATATTTGATTTTAAAGAGTAAACTCCTCTTAATTCTTTATTTAATGATATGGATATCTTTTAAACAAATTTCAAAATCAATAAAATTTACTTAACTCATTTTTACGATATGTAAGCGGAAGCGTTGTTTTAAATCTAGGTAGCTTATTTTACTACTTAGTTACCTTAACTTTAACAATTACAGTCTTGTAATTATGAAAAAAATTTGGCAAAAAAAATCAAAGAATGATGAAAGTATATTTGCTTATTGAAAGATTAATATTTTTCAATTTAATTCTAAGGTTTATTTTTGAAGGGTATTTAGAATTTGCTATAAAATCAACATGGTATTATTGAATTTTGAAACATCGAATGATATATTCTCATCATTCTTATTAATAATGCCTTTGTTTTTAACCATAATTTTTTCAACGTTTATTGTGATATTTTTGAATCATAGATTTGCAAGTCTTCATCAGGACAATGTAAGAAATAGGTATGGTTATTTATATAAATAAATAAACATAAACAAAAGACATGCTTTATTGTATAATGTACTTTTCTTGGAGAGGCGTTTACTATTTGCAATAACAGCAGTGATTATGATGGTTTATCCTTTTATTTAATTTAAATGTTGTTTTATCAAGGATTGCTCTTGCATATTTATCTTGGAATTGTGAAGCCATATGTAACAGTTAAATTTAACAGAATAGAATAATTTAATGAAAAGTGTGTATACTCGCAGTCAGCTATAATTTGTTAATATTTACATATTATGTTGACGAAACAGATATTTAAATGATTTTGATTACTCTATAATAGCTATTACAATAGTTAATATTGTAGCAAATATGGGAATTTTATAGTAGAGACTATTAAGAAACTGAGGATATTTTCCCTGTATTTATAAAGAAAATAAAAATTTAAAAGCAAGAATAAAAAACAAAAAATACGCTGAATGACTATATTCTAGAAAAGTTTAAAATATTTATATGAAGGAGAAACTTGAACATTTTAGTTAAACGGATATAAAATCATTAAATGAAACGGTTGACAAATGAAATTAAATTAACAAGCTTTTTTAAAATTATGATCTTAATGAAACAAATAATAAGTTCATGGAAAACAATTATACTGCTGAGAGTAAAGTGAAGAAGGAGGACTAATCTTTTAATAAATTATTTCATTTTTTCTATTTTATACTTAATAGCAAACTTTAGGTCAAGTAAAAAAATTAGAATTTTGCAAATTTACTTTCAAATTTAAAGAAGCAAAACTAAAAACAAGAATCTTAAAAAATCTTTAAACCTACCATTCAATAATTTTCGTTTGATTTTTATATTACATGCATTTAATTTATTAGAAGTTTTTGATAAAATTTTCTAAAAAATAGGAGTAATTATATATAATTTTGATGATTCTTTCTCCAATGTCAATAAATTCTATGAATTATTAGGAATCTTTGATTTTTAAATAAAATAATCTACTTCACATAAATTTCGGCCTTTTATTGATTCATCAAACAACAAAAATATAACTTTAAAATCCCAGATTGATTATCACCGAGCTTGTTAAAATAGTGCACAAGACACAATCGCAGGTCAAAGTTAGAAATCTCATAATAACGTATTTAGCATGATGAAAAATGAAATTTAAAACTAATCAAAAAATTAGCAAATAGTCTAAGACTACTATAAGAATTCACATGAGATTGGCTAGCAGCAAATTAACTTTATGTAATAAATCTAGAATAAAACCTAGGACATGATTAAAAATATGTAATCATCGAATAAATTAGTAGTGTCTAATGATCTCTTATTAACAAGTGATTCCGCAGTAATCAACAGTTTAACTTAAGAAGTTTAATAAAATGTAATTGTTAATAGTTCTTAAAATTATAAGACAAGAAACTTAGTAAAAATAGATGGGTTGTTATTGAATTTTTTGCAATTGAATTTAGTTTTGAGTTAAAGTTCTCTTTTATGATTAAATTTGTAAGAAAATAATGATGATTCAGATGAGTAAATATCTTACGACTCAGACGAGATAAAGTCCTCAGAATTTTCCAAAACTTAAAACTCATAATAATCTTCTAATATGACTTCAGTTCAAAATTCGAAGACAAATGAAATAATTATTTATTAATTTTTCTTTAATTGATCATAAAATGAAGACTTGGAAATTAGAAAAATAATTTATTTGAATAGTAATTAACTTTAACCATAAGAACACAATTAAAATTCCAATATACTCCAATTGGTTGCCAAAAAGAGATTTGGACATAAATGATAATCACAAATAAATGTAATCCAATTATTAATAAGATATTATAATTAAATTCATATGATATTGATATAATAAATAATTCAATAATATTAATAACAGAATTGATATTTAATGAGAATATTTAAAGAAAAGTGTAGGTGAATCATATATTTATAATTTTATACATATTGCAGTAATGTGTTTTATAAAGAAATTAATTCATTAAAAAGGCTTTTAGATAGTGTATTTTTTAATTTTCATATCTTTTAGACATATCATCTTTCCAGTGATATAATCAAACATAATCAATCATGAGAGTATCGCAGCATGCTCATCGCATCAATACTGCTTGAGTCCTTATTTTTCACACAATTATTAGTTGTATTTATACCTTATTATTTATTAGTTATTCATAATTTTTCTGTATTCAGGATTTAAGATATTCTCTTTGCGTTAACTTTCTCACTTCTCATGTTTTCTTAACAGTTTAGTCTTACCATGCTTGAGAAATCCTCCTTTGAAAGTGAAGATTGATAGTTAACATGAGAGAGAGTTACCAAATTTTTGTTACAAAATATTTATTGCTAAGCATTTCACGATGGTGATACTCATTGATGTTGTTCAGATAGTTTCACTCTTTACACATCTAAAACAGCACTTTAGTGTTGCTGCTATTGTTGTAGAGTAAAATTAAATTTTAACTTGCAGAAAATAAACTTCTTATGAGTAATCCGTATATTTACCAGAATTAAACAAACATTAATGACTTTAGAATGCTTGAGATTGTTTAAGGAGTTGCTTTCTTGTATTAATGATCTGCTATTCTGGAATCTTAAATGAGCTTTCAATATGTAGCAAGGGTTAAGAAATAGTAATTAGTGAAAATTGTGGTAAAAATCAATTTAAAAATGATTAATCAACAATTAATTGACTCATATGTAATATTAATTTATTCAATTTAATAAAACAATACTCTTCCTCGAATCGATAAAATTTAAATATATAGTACTGTTTTATTCAATTAAATAAATTAATATTAAATATGAGTCAATTAATTGTTGATTAATAATTTTAATTCGATTTTTACCACAATTTGCACTCAATGCTTGCTGCTGTTAGTTGCTACAATTAGTTGTCATAGCTATAGTTTTTATTTTCTTATTGTACTTGCAATTTATCAGAAGGGTTTGAAGAGTTATTTTTAAATTAAATATATGCATAATAACAGCTGATATAAAGAATTAAAAATTACGACCATCTTCTCAAAAGGAAATGTGTCGAATCTACTTATCAATCTTGAACACAAGTTTCTGCAGGTAAAAAGACTGTTTTCTTTGTTGGGAACTCTGCATCATACCAATATAAGATTTCTTCTGCTTATCTTATTTGTAGAATATTATTGTTTTAAAGGTAATATATCATAATATGTTTGATTGTATAAACTTATACACACTAAACTTGCTTATCTTCTTTGGCAGTTAAGGGTAAGCTTGAAGAGTACAAATCTGCTACATTTGATCGCTCCATGATTTTTTTCGATGCCATCAAACACATAGTGAGATCTATCCAGTTACTGTATCTTGAGAGCAGTCTTCTCTTCTCTCTTCTTATGAATCTTATCTCCAGGATTATACTCTTTGTGTTCATTTAGCCTTGACTTGCTTAACTTTTAGATAGAGAAGACTACAACTGAGCTCTTCTTTGACTCTTTTTCTTTCCTATTGTCTACCCATGAACTTAAGAGGTTTAACTAAAATAATAGTTTTACAATAAGTTTTGGATATATTAATCGTTATAATTAGTTTGCTCGATGCTGAAGACTAGATTAGGTTGCAACTACTTGTTCTCAATTTGATTTAAGCTACTGATTTGTGAGTAAGATATCTCTGGATTGTCAATATCCTTTTTTTAAGGGCTATTCCAGTATATTTGATCTCATTCTGATTATTTCTATTTAATTTGATAAGACTTTACTGCTTCTCTTCTTCTTCAGCATCGAGAATAATTGCAGCTCAATTCACTCTTCAATATTTAAGATGAAGAGCATAAAAAATCATTAATAACTCATAAAGTTAGTGAATTGAATAATTTGATGAATAAATATATACTTAAAAAAATTAGTAAGTGGAATAACCGCGAGGTTTTAGTAAGCACAAGAATGAGATTGGCTCTTATCTTTCATCCTCAATGGGATTTGATTAATTTACATTTTTCATTCACATAATTAAATAAAGAATATATAGTATAAATTGATTTGGTTGAAGAGGCTAAAGTCTTCCAGTGAGAACTGCATAAGTTTGCTTTCAAAGTTGTTTGATAAGTGGTGAGAAATTTGTGATTAATATATTTTATCAATAAAATTTTTAAATCAAGTAGCTTGATAAGTGCTGAGAGTCGTCTTGATCTTTTGCTCTCATAAGTATGCATGCTGAGATGGGAGGGATCATTCTTCATTGAAGTAAGCCTGATTAACTCTTCTCCTTAGCCTTCTTAAGCACTTTTGCTGCTGTTTCTATCTGATCTCTTTGGACAGTAACTCTCAACATAATTTTTTGTATAACTCTCCAGGTTGTCCTCTTGATTACAGTTTTGATACATAAATACCATCATATTAAGGGTAGACAATCAAAGTAAGTGTACATTTTAAACAATTTACACTCACAATTTTAATGTTAATTTTAATGTTAGGATGAGCATGAAAAATTGATCTCCTCGAAAGTTCCCTCGGGCAAATTGTTGAAGTCCTTGATGTCTTCGAAGTCCAAAAACTTCTTGAGCTCATCAGCAGCCTCCTTTGAATCCTTCTCTTTCTTATCTTTGATGGTTTTTTCCTCGATGCTCTTTAGTTTATGTTCTAAGAACCCAAAGTTGTTTATCATATAATCACGGAAAATAAAGGTCAATATATCAATACATTTTGAATTAGACTTAAATTTTTAATTAAATAAAATAGGCTTCAAGATTTAGACAACAACCACAGTAAATTTTAACTAGAAAGCGAGAATCAAGTCTATTACGGAAAACCTAAACATTAACAATTTATTTTATTATTATTTGAAGATATTTTACATAATATACTTTATTTTTTCAGTTGTGATTAACGATTGCTAGTCTATAGAGTTGCTTTTAGTGTAGTTGCTCATGTGAATTGTTTGCCATTTAAAACTAATTTCTCTAGTGTTCTTGTGAAGATTATGGAAAGGGGAATTGCTACTAAAGCTGATGATCCACAATTTTATTATCAAGATCTTCCTGCTGGTCTTGCAAAAGTTCATTACCAATCATCAATAACTGTTCTAATTTTAAATTAAATATAATTACAAATTTATGTTTAATGTAGTTTGCGATAGGATTATGAACGACTAGCTGCAACTAGATCTAATAAGATTCATAAAAAATTTGGTTAGCATTTATTATTTTTATGTATCATTTATTGCTTAAATTCACAAAGTAATTTACAATTCTTTTACTTTTTAAATTATAAGTTATCATTTAATCGAGAATAACTACTGAAATTTTGATAAATTTAATTTAAAGCACTTTATGAGTTGTTGTTTTTTTGAGTTGACTGAGGATTTCCCATTAAACTGTGAAAAATTAATTTTAAATTATTGACTTATCATTAACTCATCAACCTAATCAAAATATTTTTAAATAAATCAATTAGTTAAATATAAATTTCAAATATATAAAAATTTATCTATCATGTAAAATGAAAACTAAGCTAGAAAACAATCTGAAATAAACTGTGTTAGGTTGTTAAGGTATGGGACGAAGCACCCTACAGAAAGTAGCAAAGTATATTGCACGTTGAAAGAGATAACCAAGATTTTAAAGGTGCCGATTTCAAAGGTGAGGAAGTACTGCCTAACTAATATTGATCCATTAGAAGAAAAGCAGAAGAGAGGAAGACCATAGCTCTCTTGCCTGACAGATGAACAACTAAACTTCTTGCTACGAGATTCCACTCACGAAAATTGGAAGATATACTCTCTCTAAGCCAGGTGCATACTTTTTCATAGAAAATATCCAAATCTAAGGATAACTCCAACCTTCCCTCTATAACCTTTACAAAACTTCTAAAATTAAATTCAAGCAAATTCGTTCAATGTATAGATTGTCCCCCTGAAAAATAATAGAGATTCAAGAACTTAGATGGTCAAGACTCAACAAACTATTAGGTGCCATTGAAAACGAGAGAAAAGTCATCTATGTAGATGAGGTAGTTTTCAAACCCTATTCAATTACTAGCAGAGCATGGGCTCACTTAGGTTAAAATTAATTAGCAAGAAAGGAGGGTATTACTCTGTGTGCTTAAGCAGCCATTGTAGGGGTTAGCGCGGATAGAGGTTTGGAGGGCTATATTATTGTAAAGAAATTAATAACATCTGCAGATGTTATTGTTTTTCTAGAGTACCTGAATATTCGCTTAAAAAATTAGAGAGTCCTAATATTTTGGGACAACTTAAGGTCTCATCACAATAAACAAGTCCTGGATAAAATATAGACCATTGGCTGGCTTTGTCTCTTCAACGCCCCATACTCAGCGGAATTCAACTGCATCGAAGAAGTGTTTGCATAGGTTAAGAACAACTACAGGAAGAAAGTCTTAGATAGTGACTTCAACAAACTTCAGATAACACCAAAATACCATCAAGAGCTCGATAGAATCAGTTCCAAAAATAACAATTTAAAAGATTGTGTAAAGACATATTTCTAAAATTTATACTTATATAAATCAAAGTAACTTGAATTGATTATAGCATATTTATTTATTAATAATTTATTTAATTCATTCCATCTCTACATCACCGGGCTGTCTCTTAGAACTTATTTCATTTTCAATTTCAATATTGCTTGGTGCCTAGGATGCTAAACCATAGTCTTCTACTTTGGCTTTGAATTCTGCAAAGCTTTAGGTTATTTCGTGGTACTTTCGTTTTTGTTTCTTTCCTCTTGGTTTTGACCCATTCTTTAACATTGACAGAGCCTTGCCCTTAGTTTCTATATTATTAATAATTAATTAAAATGGTTACTTGAATAGAATGGTTCTTCAGCTAGCTTTTTAAATATATCATCCCTGATCATTAATTTCTCTTTGATTTCTTCCTATGCATCGCTAGCGTTTCTTACCCTGTTAGCATTTTTTATGATTGCAGTTACATAGCCCTGACCATAGGGTACCAAGAATCCCATAGAAGTACTTTCTATCAGGCACCACTTAATAATCAGAGTAGAAATTCATGAATTTCATAATTTCTTCATCATCCTTAACTTGAGCAAACACTTTTTGGACCGAGAGCTCCTCATAATAGGGAACATTAAAGACCATGACATCAGCAGCTTTTATCAAGCTCTTGTCTCCAGACAGGAAATCCTTCAAGAATCTAAGAGTAAAATGGTTGTCTGCAGGCAAAAAGTAGCCCCCTATTCATTATTTAATTTCATTGTAGCTTACGGCTATATTTCAAATATATTATAAGGTCTGATTTTGATCTGAACTTTTGTTGTAGTTCACGAGCATCATGGGCACTCACGCTTTCTCTCTACATCTATCTAAATAAAATATTGTTATTATTTAAAATCAAAAGTTTAAGAAATTCTGACCTGCTAATTAGAAACCTTAAATTTAATCATTGATTTCAGCAGTTATTCACACTGTAACCCAAGCTTATCTACCGACCAGAATTAAACTTTTCATAATTCTAAAACTATAGTTTAAAGCATTAAATTGAGGTGGTGTATATAGTGCATATTATTTCAATCGAATATATTAGTCCCCTTCTAGAAGGACTTACCATCAACACTAGATTGAGAGAGCTTTTTAATTATAATAATCAATTTTAATTATTTTAATATATTAATTCTCAGTTTCCAATTACCATTCAAAAACTAGAAATTATTTTTATTTGAAACATTCTGATTTATTCTTTAGCAATTAATTAGGTTGAATTTATAATTTGAGTTGCTAATCTTTATTAATCCAAGTGAATATGCTTTTCAGAGTGCGCATAGCAAAGAACTAGAACTAAGTATATTTATTGACAAATTATAATAATTATCTTATTTAGTTATTTAATGTTAAGTTATTAGTTATGAATGGCTGTAAAATTATAAATTTGAGCATTATTTATATTTGTAACTTTCTTTTCTAATTAAATTATTGAGCTGAGAAATGTTTCAGGTTGCTGAATTGAATTTCGTAATAATTTAAACTTTTATTAAAAGCTCACAATTTAGATACACGAAAACACACTTAATAACATTGCACTTTACAAAGAAAATAGTAAAGTTTGATTAGCAAGTTGCACCATAACAGTGCTAATAATTATATTATTATTATAGTTAAAATCAATTGTCTTTTTTTTATTATAAATTATAATAACAAAATAAATGGTAGACATTTGAGGCAAAGCCTTTGTATAAGGTACGTTTATAATTAAAGAAAATCACGCAATTAACATTTCTATAAACATTTTGCTCATTTTTCCCTTTCATAAACAATTTGCTCATTTTATTTTGAATATTTGAATTAAAAATTTTTGTAGTTCATAAATTCTAAGAAATTTATAATATAATCAATAAGAAAATATAAAATGGGAAAGAGGCACGAGTATGAAATAATTAACACAATTGTTAAAATTCCTTGCCCATACTGTTAGAAAGAATATGATGGGGGCACTTCAATTTGAACTCACATCAGTCTCAATCACAAAGACGAGAACAAAGAGAGTAGATCACTTGAACTTGAGCTTAAGAAAATCTGCTTATATTGCAAAAAAAAATTTGACAGAAGCTACAATTGTGAGAGGCACCAACTTAAATGCAAAGATAACCATCACCACCAAACTATGCTCAAGAAAAGGAAATAGACTGAAGAATAGATGTGCAACTTCAAAGGACCAGCAATATTAACATACAGAATACCAGCGGGTGAAGAAGTATATACTGTTAGACAAAGACTCCAAAAACTAATTTATAAAAATCTAACAAAGCCAGTAATCTATGAGGGGGTCATGCTAGAAATAATAATGTGGCAGTAGATAGCGGAAGACTGCATGAAAGCGAATGGCAAACTTTATGAAGTTGTGATTATTGATCCCCCATGGAAGTTAAAGCAAGAGTTGCCCTATCACACTAACTGATAAGTAAATTCTTTCACTTCCCATGCACCTGTAACAGGAGAGAGGCATCATAATTCTTTGGATAGTAAATTAGAAGAAAGAGTTAGCTAGAAAATTCCTTAAAATTCATGGTTACCAGGAAGTTGATCAAGGTGAATGGAAAAAAGTTGACAAAGAATGGAGCTCTATATCCAGGATGGGGCAAATACACTTCTCACTGTAACGAATCTTTCTTGATAGCTAAAAAAGGTGATGTAAAGGACATCGTTCAATTTCACAAAGCAAAATCAGTCATATTTGATACTGTGCAAGAGCATTCTCAGAAACCTACAAAGATTTACGATTTTGTCCAAACAATTGCACCTGATCGTTTGAACATAGAAATATTTGCACAGAAAAATAATATAAGAAAAGGATACACAAGTGTAGGTAACAGGCTGACATGAGAGAGAATTAATGCAATATATTGAAGTGAGTTATATTTTAAGTGCATTATGATAAATTGTTTTATTAATAGTTTAAATAAAAAACATATTGAATATTAAAAGCTTAGGTTGGGGACAATAATATTATCGATTTAGCTTTAAAATATTAATGACAATAAATACTCATTACACTACAATCATTATATAATACATAACTCTTTTAATATTACATGAGGGGTTTTGGGGTTCTTTTATATGTTTTATTAATTAAAAGTATCTAAATTAGTTGCCAGGATATTTTTAGAGTACTAAAGATTCTCTATAAAAATTGTTAATTATATCCCATCTAAATTTAAGCATATTCTATTTATGTGCGAATCCTAAATTTTACTATTTTTTAAGTGTGTGTGTAACTAAATTTTGAAATTTATTTACAAATTAAATTTTAATTAAAATGCTTAACATATACTTAAAAATACTCAAACATGAAGAGGAAAGCAATAAATTTCTTAACCTTCATTGATTTTATTGAATATTCTTGAGTATAAAGGCATATATAAAATCTATAATGCTTTTGTTTAAATATATTGAGGAAATCTCAATCTTTATTATAGAAATTTACTAAGATCTTTTATGTTTCTATATAATTCATATAATGTAAATGGGATTCTTGATTTTTTTATCATGATAATTTACTATAAACAAATTATTAAAAAATTAGTGATAATTTAGAAAATTGTTCTATCGTTTATTTTTTTCACTAAGTTACATCTAAATAGAATTATATATTAGTAAAATAGAAATTAAGGATTTGAATATAGTTTTGATGATTTAAGTTAAAACTTGATTATTTCTCAATTAAGCAATGTAAGCTATTTAAATGTTTTTTGTTAATTTAAAATTTTAAATCATTAATAAAAGTTTTGTAAAGAATATTATACTTAGCATAATTATATATTTTTAATTTTTTTCATCAACTTATTTTTAATTTAGCGATATAATTAAAATATATACGATATTTTCTGAATAAAGTGAATTAAATTATAAATTAATCAATTATATGAATAAAAGAAAAAAATTTTATTATAAGGGGCAGTGCCAATCATTTAAAATTTTAGTTACAAAAATACATAATAAATTTTTGATTTTACAGGGATTGCACCTGGTAAAAACTGTAACGGTAACAGATCAATGAGTGAAGATAAGAAGTAGTTGAACAATTCAATCATGAAAATTATTAAAGAGAAGAGATATAATTACTTGTCAGGCATGTAATATAGATTTAAATAATTTATTTATATTTATAAAATTCAATTAATTTTAATTCAATTATCTAATTCAAAATATTTTCTAAAAAACCTTTTCACAATTATTAGAATTACTCTAATAACATCTGCAGAAATTTTAGCTGATTTTTACTAGTAAATAAGCAAAATTATTGACGAAAAAAGTATAATTTTAACAATTGGTAATATATATATATATATATATATATAAAGAATTAATACTTTCTTGGAATCAAAATGTATGAAGTTTACAGTATGACAAAACCAAACATGAAGATAGAATTAAGTATGTTTTTATAGAAATTTTAAGTTTTTGAGGAATTTATATAGTTGTTTTAATCAAGTGATCTGAGTTATTCAAATTTAAATACATTTTATTATACAATCATCTGGACAGCAAGTTTCATAGTTGGCTTTTTTTTAATATAAAAACAATAAAACTTTAATAATTATTATATAAAGAGAAATTAAAAAATTTAACAATTAATTGGTTATAAAACTATACTTTTAAATTTTATTTTATTCCCAATTCTCATAATGTTAAAGCCATTTAATAAGACTTTAATCATGTTATATTTTTTTGTCAAATTATTGGCAACCTTTGAGGCTTCATAGCTATTAAATGATTGACTTTATATTGAACACTTATAATTTTTATACAGAATCTTTATTAATTTAAATATATTTAATATAATAAGAATTACAATCTCTTTCAATTAATAATAAAAAATAAACTCTTAATAATTTTTAGTTTATTTAAAAGAGTAACTTGTTTGTGATAAGTAAGTTTGTAAAATTTAATTCAAATTCAAATTAAATAGAGCATTTTAATTATTAAGATTATAGTTAAAAGTTTAAAGATGAAAAATCTTCGTTCTCTTGGGCGTGATAGCTGTTGCTCAAACCGTCATTAAAGCTGACATCCTCTCAAACTTAAGAAATACCCTCTCTAATTTCAATGCTGGTACCTGCACCTCCCTTATTGATAACAACTCCAATGACAGAGATACTAGCTTGGTTGCAAGCACTAAGGCCTCTTCTTACATCAACAAGATGTTCACCTCAAGTGAATACACAGACTTTAAATTAAACCCAGCTGAGTTCTTGTCCAAGCTCGGAGACTTCAATATTAAATTCAACGCATAAATAAATCAATGCAGACTCGTCGAGTTAATGCAAGCCTTCGACAAGAGAGATTCAGTCAAGTTGCAAAGCTCACGATTACTATGGATATATTAAACTACAAAATTTGAGTGAAAACTCTGAAGTAGCAGTTGAATTCTTAAGCTGTCTAGACGTATTCCCTATAGGAGAGCTACTCTGGCTACAGAGGTTTCCTCTAACGTAATAACAGATTAGTTCACCCAGAGCTAGACAAGAAAACTGAAGAAATTATTGCTGATATATTAGGAGTGGAGGTCTTCAGAACAACTATTGCAGGAAATGCCCTTGTAGATTCTTATTTAGTGCTCACCAATAGAGGAGGACTCGTACATCACATGTGTAGTGTTGCTGAGATTGATGAACTCTCAACTAAGCTATAAAATCCACTTTGCACTGATACCGTAAACCGAGGTAGTTATGTCATTGCTAGTGGATTATTCGCAAATGATTGGAGTGCTTTTTGTGGCCTTGATACTACCGCAACTGAGCTTTCAGTTATTGATGCTGTATTTAAGATAACAGAAGCAGGAAAGAGTATTTTCAGCACAGAATATAAGGGAACTCCAATCAATTAACTATCATAATAATTAAGTATATGAAGTATATATGTATAAATAAGGTATTCAATAAGATGATAAGGAATTAAGTGATTTAAATTTTACAAACTTACTAATCACAGACAAATTACTCTTTTATATTAAAAAATATTTATGCATCTAAGTATAATTTATGTAAATAATTTATATGAGTAAAATATGAAAAAAGTTTTATTTAAAAATATTTCTAACTTTTAAAGCAATTCTTAATTAAATTTAATATGAACTAACCAATCAAGTATAAAAATCTTTAAGGTGACCAAAATTTTTTAGATTAATAATAAAAATTAAAAAATTTCATAAATACTAATTAAAATGAAAATAAGTTTTTTATTATATATATAATACAAGTTTACTCTATATTAATATCTTATTGTTTAATTCGTCAAATAAATGTTCTTTATGATTCTTTAAATTTGATATTAATCTTCAATTAATTCAATTTTGAATATTTACGAGATATTCATGATTCATCCTTCTTTGATTTGTAGTTAGTTTTAATTAATAACAAAATTTGTTGAATTTAAAGACTTATAGTAAATTTCAAATTTTAATTGTGTTTATTAATTCTTCTCTTTTAATTATCTAAAATTAATTATGCCTTAAAATAATATAACCTAATCTAATTCTCTGTCAATTTTCTTTACTCAAGAAAAGAGGCATAAGAATGAAATATCTAATAACAAATTTGATAATATTAAAAATTGTATATTTCAAAGAATACGAACACCTTTGGCGTATTTTCTTAGGGTGAAATTCCAAAGAAATAATGTCATAATTTTTATTTTAAAAATCTTACATTATTTTCTCAGAAGGAAATTTATCAACTTAACTTCAAATTTTTGTACTTTTGTAAACCATTCCTCTTTTGGAATTTATAATCTGATTCTAAATATTATTATATTTGTTAATTACTGGATAGAATCTCAATAATTAATACGAGGATGATGATGGAGAAGTCAAAAATGAAAAAATATTATCATTATAGACTCATCTTGCCATAGTCAATGACATGTGATTGGCTTAAAAACGTTAAAAGCGAGAATTACTAGTCACAAAAATAAGTTAGAACAAGTAGACATCTTCTTGCATAACTTGACTTTTGGAGAAAAGAAAATGTGATTTGCAAAACACATGAGAATTATTTTTGTGAGAAATTAAGAGAACTAATAAATCACAGAAATGAAATACTATTTATTTGCTTGATTCTTTCTATTCTTTTATAATTATATTTAATCTGTTTGAATTACTAATAAAGATTTTTTATTTTTATATAGTTTACTTATTAATATTTAATTATTTTACTCTTTCAAGATTAATAATTATTTAATTTATTATTTCAATATAAATATAGTTATATTAATTACCCAGTTATTTTAATTAAATATAGTTCCTCTAATATTTGTGATTTTTCTTTATTTTTTTGAGAACGCATGTAAGTTTAGAATTTATTTTTCTAAATTTTAATGATATTATAATTAACTATTTAGAAATTTTTATGATCTTAATAATAGATATCAATTTAAACATATGATTTAAAATACTAAATTAATTACACTTTTCTTATATAATTTTAATAATATTTTGTTTGATTATTTGGTAAAAGGAATTAAATGTTAATTATTAGTTATTTATTTACGAAATTTTAATGCTTATTTTTTCTCTTTTATATCTTATTTAATGAAAAAATATTAATATCCTATATTACCGTATAATTATATAAAATTATTCTACTTAAAATTGGCAAAGATTTATAATAAAAATATACAATATTCCTGATTTATTTAATATTTTTCATAATAAAAATGTAAGAAAAATTTTGTTTTAGTTATTTACACCCACTTACCTTATTATAATTAACATCCATTGAGTTTAAATTGGAAATATCAGATTAAAAAATAAGATACATTTATTAATAATATATAAATAAAAGATTAAAAAACTAACCAAAAAAATATGAAATAAAACAAAAAACTAAATTTAAAGTCTCCCCGTTAATAAGATAAGAAATCCTATAAATAGCATTTTAAATTTATAAAAATGAAATGCTTATAAAATTTGTAAACTTTTATCTTTTTAATAAAAATAATATTCAGTTAAAATAATAAAAAATCGTGAATATAAAAATCCTTATATAAAAAGAAATATATATTAGACTTGTTTGTAATATTCTTAATATTTTAAATAATATGTATGCATAATTTTTTAATTAATCTTAGATTTTTATGAATTTAAGGATTTAAACTTATTTATATTTGGACCTTAACCACATGAATTTTATTAATATTTATGATTTATATCTTTAATTAAATATATTTATAATTAAAACGGAAATGAAATTAGATTTTATTTAAAATTAAGTTAAATTTATTCCTTATATTAAATATGAGTTATTTTAAGATAATTTTCTAATAAAAGTATCAATTCTTTAAAATAAAATTTTTTATAACATATAAAATAGATTATTGACCAAGGATATATAAAAATGAATAAATTGAATTTAATTTATTTATAAAAGTAATTTCATATTTCATTAAAAGAATGTTATATTAATTTATATAAATAAAATATAAAAGAAATAGGCGAGAGCAGTAAAAATATAAAATTTGCCACTTGCGTCCATTTTAAATATAATAATATATAAATCAAATGAAATTATTAAAAAATAATTATAACAAACTTTTGGAGAATGCTTTTATTTATAATTAGTCATTTATTTAAGGTTTAAATATTCGTAATTTTTATTATATTTTGACTCATTATTATATTAATTTAGAAAAAGTTTTTTTATAAAAATAGATACGTAAGAATAAATATTTATTTTTTAATTATATAAATTAAAAATAAATAATATTATTAATGTTGTAATTGACCAAGGAAAAAATCGATAGGCCTGCAAATCTTAAAGTTCCAAGTGCTAAGCATCAAAGACTTACTATCTTTTTTTTGTTGAATTATCTTATGAAGTAATACTTATTTGAAATTTTTAAATATGATTTGATATTTCCTTACCGATAAAAGGTATTTCAATTAGCCATATATTATTTATTTTTGTACTTAAACTAGTTTTTCTCGTTGATCAATAAAACTTTCAGATTTTTTATATGTTTTTCGCAGTTCTTTCTTAATTGCTTCCTTTAATCCAAGTATAACATATGTTGGTAGTTTGCCTAAAGATTATAATTAGATTTGATATTGATATCATTAATTTACTTTAATAATTTAATCAACTTCAGATCTCAAGGATTAATATGTAGTATATCTTAAAGAACATGTCCTTCCATGCTTTCAATTTTAGTGGAATCTTTTACTTTTTATTCTTTTTCGTTTGGTCTCTTTCTTCTCTCTTGTTCTGGTCACTTTCCTCCTTAACTACTTTTGTACTCATTTCTTGATCTTTATGTAGCTGCCAAATAATCGATCTTATTTTATCTTGGAAGTTTGATAAGTTTGTTTTCCATTTATTTTAATTTACAAAATATTATTTATACATATAAAAAAGTTTTAGAAATTAGTTATTTAAAATTTTAATTTATTTTCTTTGTAAAAAAAGCAATTAAATAAATTGGAATATTTGTATGTTGTTCCTGGAGACATAGTGATTACCGAAAGTGGAATGAGTTCGTTTGATTAATTATTAAATCACTGCAAGTAATGATTTAACCTTTTGCAGGGCTAATGGAGATGTTTTGTCTTCATTCTTTGAATTGTTACTTAATTTGTTATCTTCTTGTAGAATAACTAAAAGTTAAAACATGAGTCAATAAGGTGGTTGTTAAATTTATAATTAATAACTAATCAATAATGAAAAAATATTTTCATATTAGTAGTTGTAAAGTAAATAACTCATGAAAGGTGATTAATTAGTTTGTAAATAAATCACATTTAATTAGAGCAATGCAGTTAGTAAGTTAAGCATAACAATCATAAATATATTATTTCTTCTTTCTTGTACAAGGAGCTGTCTCTGGTGTTGCTTCAATGAATTTAATAGAATTGAAGTTTTTAAGGTAAGTACCTCTCCATTACTGCTGTTAATAGCTGACCACATTCTGAAGATTCTGATCAGTGTTCAGGCATGCATATATAGTGATTACCAATCACAAGAAATCCTACGTCGGTGACAACCTTTGGCGGGTAGTAGGGGTTCGAACTAGGCTCCTCCAGCTGCATGGCGAGTTTGCTACATCCTTGCAGCCTGTTCACTGATCGATTTTTATATTTTTATATTAAAAATTATTTTTATAAATAGAAATGATTGACTCGAACCCTAATTGATGATTTAAATCATCAATTTGACAATATAAACACAGTTTTAATAATGAAATTTTACTATCCTTATTTGGTTTTATACATCTCAAATTAAAACGACTAAGAATTTAATTTTTTGTAGGGAGATTTTGAAATTGTGATTTTATTCTCAATTTTAGTAGTAAATAGTTATTAAAAAAATTAATTTACCCTATTAAAATCCTAAAGATTAACATAAATTAATGGAACATAAAAAAGTTGAAAATTTAAATGCAATATAAAAAAAATCTGAAATAGAGGCTGTATCAAGACTAAAACAAAATAATACAATTAAATGTATTTTAAAAGTTTTTGATAATTTTAGATTATCAATAATGTTTTCATATTTTGTTTAAATCGCTTTAAGAATACTTAACTTATTAGTACCATATTAACTTTGATTTATATTTTATTAATTATTTTACCATGACTCCCTATTTTTATTAAAATTATTATACTCATTAGGTTTTACTAAATGGTTAATAACCTCATATTCATGTTATGTTTAAGCATTTTAAGTCTTCCAAAACCAGTTTAATATAATTGTGTGTCAGACTTAAATCTATAAAATGATTATCTACTCTCAAGATCAAGCAAGTCTAACTATTATTTAAAAAGATATTATATAACTAGAATGTCTACTGTTAATATATTCTTCTATGGGTTTGCTTCGTAAATATACCATGTATGCATTACATGGCACTATCATCAATTCTAAATAGTTTATTTTATGGAAAGTCTAATTTATGTTTAGAATCTTAGGTTATTAAAATAGGTAAGTTTTATTCAGAATTATTTTATTTACATTCTTAAATTAATAATTAGATGGCATCAGGCTTTGAGATATCAAGAATTTATTATTGATAAAATACAAAAGATTAGCAATTAATTTACGGAAAATATAATACAACTGATACAAAAATGATAATTTAAATATAGATTTAACTTTTATGCAAAAAGTCTCAATTAGTGCGATGATAAATTACATCTATAGTTTTTTATTCACTAACTGTCATATATTTTTTTATAAATAATTATATTTTAATTGAGTTTTCCTAAATGAATATAGTTTAGAACAGCTAAATTGAATATCAATCAAAACCCCAAAACCCTTTCAGTAGTTTGATTGAGTTTTTGATTGATAAAAGTAGACTATTAGTTCATACTTTGTTAAGGTTTTAATAGGGTTTATGTAGGGGTTTTATGTTTAAATATTAGCAGTTTAAGTAAGTATATACGAGGTTTGGGGTCAGTTTATGACTGTGACTCTGTAGATTTATTGTTTAAGTTGTAATATGGATGTGATGAATATAGTGAATAACTCAACCTGTTCTAAATTATACGTCTATAGCAAGGCTCCTCCAAAAATCTCCAGCAAATGTTAGGTCTCACTGTCTATTAGCATTGAATTTAAAGAGATAGCATCTTAATTCTAAGCCTAAGAGACCCTTAAAATTTTAGCAGCATCATAATGAATATCTTATTAATGATAAGATTCTTAAATACTGGGCTTATTTCTCTCTAGCCTAGAGGGCTGTGATGTTTCATAGCCATTTTTCTGAGCTTCACATCTCTGCATAATCCATAGCTAATATCTATAAAAAGAATGGAATATCATACAAGACAGTCAATCGCATAAAGAGAGTGAATGACTTTAATGTTCCATTTTATAAGACTAATTTAAATTATATATTCGATTAAATGCAAAGGTCTTAAGAGCATAATATAAAGTTCATACACGCTGATGAAGCTGTATTCACATTCAATACATTCATATCAAGGTCTTGGTACAAGAGGTATAGTAATATAGAAGTTTATGACTCAAAAGGTTAAGATATAAACTCATGCAATCCTTGATGGAATCAGTGAAGATAGTGGCCTAGAGACTTATGTTATCCACCCTCGCTCTATAAAGACTGAATAATATATTAAGTTCTTACAATAACTCAGAGACAAATACGCTGACTAAGAGATTATTCTGTTCGTTGATAACTTATCAGTTCATAAAACTAAAGACTCAAGAAAGGAATATGAAAGGCTAAACATAACACCTGTATTTAATGTTCCTTACAGCCCTTAGTTCAATGGAATTGAATTATATTGGGGGTTATTGAAAGGTCATTATAAGAAATTGCTGCTCTATCACTTGATGCACGACTTGAAGATAGATACAGTAGATTTTATTAAGAGTGCTGCTAAGAGAGTCAGCGATGATAAAGCTAAAGTATGTGCAAGAGAAGGGAGATTTTGTGTTTATAAATAAGTTTTAGATTTAAGCGAATGAATAAGTTCACATATTAAATTTGCCCGTAAAGGGATTTGGCTTCTCTTTCTTTTCTTCCTCTTAAGGCTTGCTTGGGCCCATGTTTCTTCTCTTAGTGCCAGCCCCTGCATCTATTATAATCTCGTCTGGCTTTTAGAAATCTTTGTAGAGTCTTTTACTCAATTCATGCTTTAATTGATACTTTCTCTCTCTGTTTAATTTGCTGCGCTTTTTCATCAAGTAAATAGCAGTGCCAGGTTTTTCTATAAAGTTGAAGACTAAACTTAATATAGATGAATGGATGCTTCTGCAGTTCCTAAAGCCAGGTGTCGTTGATTTTAATTCCCTGCTTCTCTTTTTCTTCAGGAGAGATGCTGTAGCGTTTCTTATGAGCTTCTTAAATACCTTCATTAAAGTACTCAGGCTTCAGAGTTGCAAGAACACCAAAGAAGAAGTTTCTCTCTTGCAACTTATCAAAGAGTGTAGCTTTGATGGAAGGTAGATAGCTACGTCTGGATCACTCATAGCATCGTCATATAGGATTGTCACTGATATTTCAGGGTAGTTAGGTATCTCTATCATCCTAATTTCACAGACTTAAAAGCATTTTTCTCTTCACTCAGTAAGGCTTATAAGAATGAGATTTTAGTTCCCTCCTAAGTCGGCAAGAATAATCCAACTATGGTTAATCTATTAGTATTAGTTAAAAGTTTACCTTGCTAAACCAAGTACCTATAAAGGTCCTCTTTACTACCGAATTTTCTTATTAAACCTTGAGATTAAATTCTCTTCATTGCATCATTCATAGATTCCATCTTGCTTCCAGTTTCTATAAATGTTTATGAAATTTAAAATTATGGATATCCATTTTGAACTTACTAAAATTTTACTACTAAACAGGGAGATTCACTTGGAGGTCAACCTGAATCAGATAAAAAGATAAAGATGGAGGAACTTTCATCAATTTTCAAAGTTTGACTTCAATTTTTATCAAACTTTCTCCATTAAATTGCTCCTAATTATAATTAATTTAATTAGAAGGTGCTCCTAATTTATTTAAAACTTAATTAGGAGGTTAAATTATAGTTCATAACCGTATTAGTTGGTGCATTAAAAAAATTAAAAATTAAAACCTCCCCTCCTAAATTTACAAGAACATATTTAGGAGCACCACCTAACTTCACAAAACAAATTTAGATACATTTTAATGTATTAAATGGATGGAATAGTATTTAAATTGTCTCTAATGTTAAAAAATAAAAAACTAATGTCTTGCACTTTGTTCCCATTAAACCTCTCTAAATCTATGAGGATATACTCTTGCTTGTGTATAAAGGTAGAATTTATTCAGCTTATATAATTATTAATAGTACTTATAAATGAGCGGCAACTTACTAAGAAAAGCGGCATTTTTTGGTATTAGCCAGCAAAAACTTTCTTTCATGAATTTAAAGAAAATTGAGACTTGTGATGCCTCTACCTAGTATGAACCTGAAATTCTCTAACCTTAGGTCTCAGACTTTGAATAACAATTCAGTTGTTAAATAGAAATGCAGAGCTAAGAAATTCAATGCGAAGTTCCAATAAAAATGGTTGAAGAGGAGGAAGAAAAAATTGAAATTAAAGCATTACATTTATGTGAAGAGTGTGAGAAGAACTTCACTTATAAATCTGCTCTTAAGCGTCATATCTTAGATTAGCATTCTTACAAGCCAAAGCTCTATTTTAAGCATGATAAGATAGATGTAAAATATTTTTGCCCTTATTGCAATAAGCAATATAACCATTCAAGGGATTTAAAAGTTCACCTATAAAATCATCATGGCAAGAAGTTTGAAATCATAGATCCTGAGACTGGTAAGGCCTTCCTTCAAAAAAGAAAGCCAAGAGACCAGTTAGAAATCTTGGAACAAAGAGTTAAGAAAGAAAATAAACTTATTAAAGCAGTGAGAAACCTTCCAGCTTCTGAGATAGTTTAAATCACTCTGAATATACAACCACTAAAGCTTCCAATTTTAAATGTAATTGACCTTAAAGAATGTAAGGAAAGTTATCTTATACTTGAGGACAAGTTTGAGAAAAAGGTCAAAACTGATTAGCAGTTCGCATACAAGATTTATCCATTCAACTACTTTAAATGCTATTACAAGTATCAAATGGAATTTGTCAATGAGTACTAAGCTCTTACTAAAGCAAGGGATAGACAGTGCAGATTTATAATTAAGCTCGATGCAATTCTCCTTGCTCAAGATCATGTTGCTTTCCGTCTCCCTCTATATTTAATGACTTTAAGAGACTACATATAAGATTAAAGGATTCCAAAGTAGCTACCTCTTATTCTTACAAATGTTTGCAAAGGCATTGAAGAGCTCCACACTTTAGGGTATGTCCATAGAGACTTGAAGCCAAAGAATATTATGCTTGACTTTTCACCTCTCAGAGTAGTAATAATTGATTTCAATAGATAATAAAGAGTTGAAGCTTAAGGACTTGACAACGTTTATGGTACTCCTGGATACTTTCCAGAAAGGGAGGACTGGAGAGATGGTGATATTAAGTGGGATATATGGGCTCTAGCAGAAATTATTGCTAAATGCGATGTGCCAAGAAATGCTTACTATAGCAGTAAGAGAGAGAAAGATTCAAAGCAGAGAATACAGCAATATATAAACTAGAATAAGATAAAAGGTAAAATGAAAGATATGGCTGAGTAGATAATCATTAAGCCTAACCAAAGAGCGGATCATAGAATAGACTAAATTGTAAGCTGGATAGGAGAAATAAAGTTTAGAAAATTGCCTCATGATGCAAAAGTATTGTTTGAGTGAATAGTAAAAATAAAGCACCTCTAAAACACACTAATATACAATACATTTAAACATTAAACCCCTACATAAACCCTACTAAAACCCTAATAAAGTATGCACTAATAGTCTACTTTTATCAATGAAAAACTCAATCAAACTACTGAAGGGGTTTTGGGGTTTGATTGAATTAGTGACCACGTAACTGATGAGTTGACGGGTGGTCGTAGTCACTGTTCTATTTTAACGTCATTCTACAAATTAACATTGATATCATGCATTTTCAAGTTATACTTACGTCGTCACCGTTGTCATGGTCATAGTCACGATATTTACGAGTGCATTGACTTCGTGGCCACGTTACTTGTGAGTTGATGGGTGGCTATAGTAATAGTTCTATTTTAAAGTCATTCAACAAATTAATACTGAAATCATGCATTATCAAATTATGTTCATGTGGTCACTGTGGTCATGGTCATGGTCATTGTCACCATGGTCAAGGTCACTAGGACTACGATGAAAGTGACCACTTGACCATGTCATTGAGGGTGTGCGTGTTCACTTCTCCATTATGACATTATTTGACGAATTAACACTGAAATCATGCATTCAATAAAAATTTAAATATTTACCAAGAATTAGATAATAATCAACAATTTCATTATAGTATTTATTTATATATTTTTAATTAGAGTATTTTAACCACACTTCATCCCTAACAGTAATATTATTAGGGATAGAGTGTAGTAGAGTGTGAAATTAATTATTTATTTATATTATGCTTTAAAAACAACATTTCATTTATATAAAACAACATTTAATTTTTAATGATAATTAATTAATCATCAGGACTTATTATATTCTACTATTTTATTAAAAAGTTTTATAATTATATCATTATTAATCTTTTAATTTATGTGTTATGAAATATTCCAGATTATCATTAAAAATTAAATGTTGTTTTATATAAATGAAATGTTGTTTTTAAAGCATTAATATAAATAAATAATTAATTTCACACTTTACCACACTCTATCCCGAATAATATTACTGTTAGGGATGAAGTGTGGTTAAAATACTCTAATTAAAAATATATAAATAAACACAATAATGAAATTGTTGATTATTATCTAATTCTTGGTAAATATTTAAATTTTAATTGATTATCAAGTGATGTTCACGTAGTCACCGTGGTCATGGTAATTGTCATCGTGGTAAATATCATGGTCACGTGGAACACGAGCCCAGTTACTTCGTTTCCACGTAACTAGTGAGTTCAGGGGTGATCGCAGTCACTGCACTATTTAAACGTCATTCGACGGAGATACAGCGAAAACATGCATTTTCAAGTGACGGCTACGTGGTGACTGTGGTCATGGTCATGGTCACGGTCATGGTCACGAGGACAAAGATGGTAATGACTTCATGACTACGTAACTGTTGAGTTTAGGCGTAATTATGGTAACTGCTCAATTTTAACATCATTCAACAAATCAATACTGAAATGATGCATTATCAAATTATTTTCGCGTGGTCACCGAGGTCATGATCATAGTCATCAAAGTAACAGTCATGGTCACGAGGCAGTGAGCACGTGATCACGTATCTGGTGAGTTGAACGGTGGTCGTGGTCACTGTTCTATTTTGACAATATTCAACGAATTAACAGTGAAATCATGCATTTTCAAGTGATCGTCACAGTAATGGTCACGATGACCAGGGAGGCAGTGACCACGTGACCACGTATCTGGTGAGTTGATAGGTGGTCTTGGTCACTGCTCTATTTTGACAATATTCAACGAATTAACAGTGAAATCATGCATTTTCAAGTGATCGTCACAGTAATGGTCACGATGACCAGAGAGGCAGTGACCACGTGACCACGTATCTGGTGAGTTTAAGGTTGGTCGTGGTCACTGCTCTATTTTGACGTCATTCGACGAAATAACAGTGAAATCATTCATTTTAAAGTGATGGTCACATGGTCACCGTGGGCATGGTCATGGTCACCATGGTCACGGTCATGGTCA
Organism: Oxytricha trifallax; assembly: GCA_000711775.1. Taxonomy (NCBI): domain Eukaryota; phylum Ciliophora; class Spirotrichea; order Sporadotrichida; family Oxytrichidae; genus Oxytricha; species Oxytricha trifallax. The sequence continues at coordinate 31,706 of ARYC01008543.1, forward strand.
CGAGGACCACGGTGTCAGTGACCAAGTGACCACGTATCGGGTGAGTTGAGGGATGGTCGAGGTACCTGCTCAATTTTGACGTCATTCGACGAAAAAACAGTGAAATCATTCATTTTAAAGTGATGGTCACATGGTCACCGTGGGCATGGTCATGGTCATCATGGTCACAGTCATGGTCACAGTCATGGTCACGAGGACCACGGTGGCTGTGACCATGTGACCACGTATCGGGTGAGTTGAGGGATGGTCGTGGTCAGTGCTCTATTTTGATGTCATTCGACGAAATAACAGTGAAATCATGCGTTTTAAAGTGTAGTCACCATGGTCATGGTCATGTTCACGAGGATCTCGGTGGCAGTGACCACGTAACCACTTATCTGGTGAGTTGAGTGTTGGTCGTTGTCTCTGCTATATTTTGACGTCATTCGACGAATAAAAAGTTAAATCATTCATTTTAAAGTGATGGTCACATGGTCACCGTGGGCATGGTCATGGTCATCATGGTCACAGTCATGGTCACGAGGACCACGGTGTCAGTGACCAAGTGAGCACGTATCGGGTGATTTGAGGGATGGTCGTGGTACCTGCTCAATTTTGACGTCATTCGACGAAAAAACAGTGAAATCATTCAATTTAAAGTGATGGTCACATGGTCACCGTGGGCATGGTCATGGTCATCATGGTCACAGTCATGGTCACGAGGACCACGGTGGCTGTGACCATGTGACCACGTATCGGGTGAGTTGAGGGGTGGTCGTGGTCACTGCTCTATTTTGACGTCATTCGACGAATTAACAGTGAAATCATGCATTTAAAAGTGATGGTCACTTGGTCACCGTGTTCATGGTCATGGTCATGGTCACGAGGACCACGGAGGCAGTGACCACGTGACCACGTATCTGGTGAGTTGAGGTGTCGTGGTCCTGCTATATTTTGACGGCATTCGAACATTTAACAGTTAAATCATTCATTTTAAAGATATGGTCACTTGGTTAATGTGGTCATGGTCATGGTCACGAGGACCACAGAAGCAGTGACCACGTAACCACGTATCTGGTGAATTGAGGGGTGGTCGTGGTCCTGCTATATTTTTCGACGGCATTCGAACATTTAACAGTTAAATCATTCATTTTAAAGATATGG
>ARYC01008544.1:0-23157 GCA_000711775.1 Oxytricha trifallax
CTTGGTATTCATTTACGAATTCCATTTGATACTTGTCATCGCATTTGAAGTAGTTGAACGGATATATCTTGTATGCGAACTACTTATCTGTTATGACTTTATTCTCAAATTTATCCTCAAGGATAAGATAACTTTCTTTACACTCTTTAAGGTCAATTATATTCAATATTGGAAGTTTAAGTACATGCATCTTAAGAGTGATTTTTACTATCTCTGAGGCTGGGAGGTTTCTTACTGCTTTAATAAGTTAATTTTCTTTCTTTACTCTTTGTTCCAAAGTTTCTAAAGGATCTCTTGGCTTTCTTTTTTAAAGGAAGACTTCACCAGTCTCTGGATCTATTACTTCAAATTTCTTACCATGATGGTTTATAGATGAACTTTTAGATCTCTTGAATGATTGTATTACTTATTGCAGTAAGGACAGAAATATTTTCCATCTATCTTATCATGCTTAAAATAGAGCTTGGGTTTGTTTGAATGCTGCTCTAAAATATGACGTTTGAGAGCAGATTTATAAGCAAAGCTTTTCTAACACTCTTCACATAAATGTAATGCTTTTATTTCTTTTTTCTCTTCCGCCTCTTCAACCATTTTCATTGGAACTTCGCATTAAATTTCTTAGCTTTGCATTTCTATTTAACAACTAAATTACTATTCAAAGTCTGATACCTAAAGTTAAAAAATTTCAGGTTCGTACTAGGTAGAGACATCACAAGTCTCAATTTTCTTTTGATTCATGAAAGAAAGTTTTTGCTGGCTAATGCTAAGCAATGCCGCTTTTCTGAGTAAGTTACCGCTCATTTTATAAATACTATTAATAATTATACAAGCTATTTAAATTCTACCTTTATACAAGAGTAAGATCATATCCTCAAAGGTTTAGATAGGTTTAATGAGAACAGAGTACGAGACATTAGTTTTATATTTCTTAAATTTAGTGATAATTTATATAAACTAATTCATCCATTTTATTCATTAAAATGCACCTCAATGTGTTTTGTGAAGTTAGGTGGTGCTCCTAAAGCTGTTCTTGTAAATTTAGGAGGGGAGATTTTAAAATTTTTTTTTTTTATGTACCTCCTAGTACGGTTTTGAACTTTAATATAACCACCTAATTAAGTTTTAAATAAATTAGGAGAAACACCTAATTAAATCAATTATTATTAGGAGCAATTTAATGGAGAAATTTTGATAAAATTGGAAGTCAAACTTTGAAACTTGGAGAAAGTTCCTCCATCTTTCTCTTACTATCTTATTCAGGTTGACCTCCATATGGATCTCCCTATTTAGTAGCAAAATTTTAGTAAGTTTAGAATGGATATCCATAATTTAAATTTCATATGCATTTATAGAAAGTGGAAGCAAGATGGAGTATATGAATGATGCAATGAAGAGAATACAATCTCAAGAATTGATAGGAAAATTTCGAAGTAAGGAGGATCTCTATTGATATTTGGTATTGCAAGGTAAGCTTTTATCAAATACTAATATATTAACCATAGTTGGATTGTTCTTGCCAGCTCAGGAAGGAACAAAAATCTCATTATTTAAAAGCCTTACTAAGTGAAGAGAAAAAGGCTTTTAAGACCAATGAAAGCAAGATCATTGAGAACCTAACCACCCAGAAATATCAGTAAAAAATCTATGTGATGATGCTATGAGTGATCCAGATGTTGCTATCTACCTACCATCAAAGTTACAACTCTCAAATAAGTTAACAGAGAGAAACTTCTTCTTTGGAGTTCTTGGAACTCTTAAACCAGAGTACTTAAGTGAAGTAATTTAAGAAGCTCATAAGAAACGCCACAGAATCTCTCCTGAAGAGAAAGAGAAGCAGAGAATAAAAATCAGTGACTCATGGCTGTAGAAACTGCAGAAGCATCCATTCATCTCAAGTAAGCATAGACTTCTACTTTATAGAAAACCTGGTACTGCTATATACTTGATGAAGAGCGCAGCAAATTAAACAGAGAGAGAAAGTCTCAAGTAAAACATGAATTGAGTAAGAGACTCTTCAAAGATTTATAAAAGCCAGAAGAGATGAACATAGATGCAGGAGCAGGCACTAAGAGAAGAAACATAGGCCCAAACAAGCCTTAAGAGGAAGAAAAGAAAGAGAAGCCAAATCCTTTACGGGCAAATTTAATATGTGAACTTATTCATTCGTTTAAATCTAAAACTTATATATAAACACAAAATCTCCCTTCTCTTGCGCATACTTTTGCTTTATCATCGCTAACTCTTTTAGCAGCACTCTTAATAAAATCTACTGTATCTATCTTCAGATCCTGCATCAGATGATAGAGCAGAAGTTTCTTGTAGTGGCCTTTTAATAGGCCCCAATATAGTTCAATTCCATTGAATTGAGGGCTATAAGGAACATTAATACAGGTGTTATGTTTAGCTTTTCACATTCTCTCCTTGAGTCTTTAGTTTTATGAACTGATAAGTTATCAACAAACAGGATAATTTCTAATTCAGCATACTTATCTCTTAGCTATTGCAAAAATTTAATATATTATTCAGTCTTAATAGAGCGAGGGTGGATAACATAAGTCTCAAGCCCACTATCTTACTGATTCCACCAAGGATTGCATGAGTTTAAACCTTAACCTTTTGATCATATACTTCAATGTTGCTGTACCTCTTATACCAAGACCTTGATATGAAGGTATTAAAGGTGAATACAGCTTCATCAGCATGTATGAACTTTATATTATGCTCTTAAGACCTCTGCATTTAATCGAATATATAATTTAAATTATTCTTATAAAATGGAACATTAAAGTCAATCACTCTCTTTAATGCGATTGACTGTCTTGTAAGATACTCCATTCTTTTTATATATGTTCGCTATAGATTAAGGAGAGATGTGAAGCTCAGGAAATTGGCGATGAAACATCACAGCCCTCTAGGCCAGAGAGAAATGAGCCCAGTATTTAAGAGTCTTATCATTAATAAGATAATCGATATGATGCTACTAGAATTTTAAAGGTCTTTTAGGCTTAGAATTAAGATGCTATCTCTTTAAATTCAATGCTAATAGACAGTGTGACCTAACAGTAGCAGGAGATTTATGGAGCAGTCTTGCAATAGATGTGTAATTTAGAATAGGTCTGAGTTGATCACTATAATCATTACATCCATAACACAACTTAAACAATAAATCTATATATTCACTGTCATAAACTGATCCCAAACCTCGCATAATCTCACTTAAATTACTGATATTTAAACCATTAGCCCCTACATAAACCCTATTAAAACCCTAATAAAGTATGCGTTAATAGTCTACTTTCATTAATCAAAAACTCAATCAAACAACTTCAGGGGTTTTGGGGTTTTGATTTTATTTACAATAAAAACAAATACAAATTTGTATTTTTTTAATCAAACAAAAAAGCATTATTGACTGAATATTTATTAAATTTAATATATTTATTTTTAATTATAAATATCATTATTGGATTAAGTAAATTAAACAATTAATAATATATAATTTTTTTTAACAATTCAAATTCAATATTGAGTTTAAATAACTAAAGAGGATATACCTTAAATTCAAATATAATCAAATACATTTTTGAAAAATCTAAAAAATTACTTTTTAGTATTGATAAATTCAAATATTTTGAAGATATAATGAGTAAAAAAATACAATAACTTACAATTAAGAAAATTTAAGTATGTCTAAAAATTATATTTTAATTAAAAAAACAAATTATATTATGATTCTTAAATAATAATTTTCTCCCCAAAAAGCAAATCTAATTTACTTATTTCTTTATAAGTCATCATATCTTATTTTAATAAATTTAAATTAATTTACTCCATAATATTGTTTCACAAAATTTTTAAGCTTACTTTTAATTCATATCTATTATATAATAAATTTATATAGAACCCAAAAAACTAGTATTATTTTACTATTTTCATAATTTTAAAAAAAAATATAAATAATTTTTATGTTATGAGAGAATTGAAATTCGAAGTAAAAATAATACATACATATAGATCTTAATTCAGATTATCTTAATAGTGGTCGAATCAAAAATACGATATATCAACTTTTTTGAAATTTATAATTCACTTATATATAATAGAAGCATAATTTTTGACTATACAATTCAACTTTAGAAGGTTTTCTCAAAAATTTCATAAAAATCATGTTAATCTAAGCTTTTTATTGTATAAATTATACCATTTTCAAAAATTATTTAAATTAAATGTATTTAAAAAATATATTTTTTTAATTTATTTTTATAAGAGATTAAAAACTCTATATTGAATGGCAGTGAGTATAGTTCTTTTATTGAATTTTTTAAATAAATTATAATTATTAAAATTAAGATAAAATAATGTTAAAGACTATACCAATTATTCATTACAGAGAATGAGAATAAATATAAAGGGAAAAAAGATAAAATAGTTAATTTTATCATTTAACTAAATATATTATATAATTTAATCCTATAAATATTTATTAAAGTTTATCAATTAATTAAAATTTAATTATATTCTTGCAATAGAATCAAAGATTCAAATTCTTTGCAATTTTAAGCAAAGTTAAAATAATAAATAAAATAAAACAAAACAAAATAATTTTTTAAAAATGAACAAATTTTAATATTTAATTTTTCCCTTACAAATTTATCATTTTATTTTTAAACTATTTATACAATATTTTCTTAAAAAATGTTTGTTTTTCAATTATCATTATAATATTGATATTCTTTAAAAATTAAAATCTAAAGCAATATTTAGATTTCATTATATAGCACTTATGAAAATGTATTAAGATGTGATAAAAAAATAAAGGAAAATCATTTCACTTGAATAGATTTAAATCAATTATGAAAATAAACTAAAATTTCCTTAACATAAAAAACATTATTTTAGTATTTTTTTTTAATAAAGTTGATTTTGACTGAAATATTATGTAATAGTAATTATAGATCATTAATTATTAATTTTAATAAAAACTCTTTAAAAACTCTTTTATGATTTATTTTCAAATTCTTTTTATCATTTATTATTAATTTTACTATTATATAAATATATTCCCAACTTTTTTGATATTTTATCATTTCTCTGTTCATGCTGTAAGTATTTGTTTTTCTAAAACTAAACAATATTTTTAGGCTTAAAACTATGATAGAGACAAGAACAGAAATTAGCTAAAAAATGAAGAAATCAATAATCTCCCTCCTAATTCATAAAGCTTGAAGGATATAAACGATTACGATGAAAATTAGTAATTTTTCTTGATTTATTTATGGATTTTTAATTAACTAATGAAACTGATTATGGAAATTCATATTCAAAATAAAATCAAGATTTTGATTTTAAGGTACTCTTTGACAACTAACCTGAAACTGAGAGCTGTGAATCAGCTGATAATTAATTCAAAAGTAAGACTAAAGGTTTAATATACTATTGACAATAACCATCTTTATTTATTAATTTTATATCTTGTTTTAACTATCTTATCGAATTTCTAATCAATAAAAATTTAGGAAATTTGTAAACCACATGCCCCTCTAATATTTTGCTTTTTCCTGTAATATTGGTGAACTATTTATATAAATAATTATTTATAAAATAAACCAATTTTCAGATTATTTAAAAATAAATGTCAAATTCACAATGATTGTTAATATTATAAACATCAATTAATTTAAATTATTTAATAAATAGAGAGAAAATCTTTTATACTTTTACGATTCAAGTATTATAATGTAGAAATATATGATAATATGATAAGTTCTCGTAAATTCTTATAATAAATTACATAATAAAGTCAAAAATTATTATTATTGATAAATTATGTTTTTTAGAATAATTGGAGGTACTACTGTGGATTGTAATTGTGCAGTAACTCTGTATGGATTAGACGCTGACAACTCAGGATAGACGGTTGTTCTATGAAATTATATTTTATATTTAAACTATATATATATTTGTTTCAGGATTAGTAGACTCTTGTGGAACAAATAACTGCCCAATTTAGTCTGATTTTACTACAGGCACATTAAATTAATTTATAAAAATTAATGTATTATTAACTAGTGCTGCTTTTATCTAAGTACTCACTAATCAAATAATGTTAGAGGTTAAAATTTTTGTAAGTGTTTTAAGAAAAATATATCTATTATACTAACTAATAATTTTGCTTCGTATATTTAATTTTTTATCTATAATCCTAATATTCATGTTGAAACACTTTAAATTGTGAGTAATTTTTTTTAAATTAATCATTTAATTCGATAAAAAAAAAATTAATATTAAATTATTTTTATAAACACATATAGTAAAAGCCTAAAATTAAAATTAAAACCCTAATATTTTAAATGTTTTCATCTCAAATTCTTTAAATATCAAGGTAATAACAAATGGATAAGCAACTTGAATGCTGATGAGGGGCAAATTATCACAAATCCAATTTTCATGGATGGGAATGTTTTTGGAATTTCAATAGGAGCTAAATTTAGAATTTTCAAGCTAGATGGAGCTACAGGGGCTAAGCTACTAGAATAAAACGCCGATTCTTTCTTGAGTAGCAATGATCCAGCATTAATCCCATAACTAGAAATGAGTGCAGATTTGGCAAACAGCCTCATCTACCTACGAATGAAAATAAACACCAATTTCTTTACAGCTACAGATCATGAGTTTATCTTATCAATTAAATCAATGATAAATACAAAATATTTTTGTTTAAGTTAAAAGTTAAAAAATATTTATCATACTTTTTAAAACTAAGTGATTAATTTATGAAATTTTGAATTATTTATGCTTAATATACTACATGAAATATTGGATAAATTAATTAATCTTGATGAGATTGACTCCATTATTTACTGTAAACTGGATCGTAAGAAGTAGAGGTCTGAATGCGGCTCCTTCCTACGATACCATTGACCTCTTCATTTCTTCAGATAAATTGTGGCATATTGGTTGGTTCTATATAACTGATACATCCACCTAGCGCTTAGCAGTTCAAAAAATGTCAAAGATTGATGGATCTATAGAATCTGAGCAGCTCATTATTCATGAAAAACCAGCAAATTTGCAGGGGATAATCAGGCTTAACTAAAACGAATCTTCTTGGTATGGGTTAATGTATCATTAAATGTAATTAATATTTTTATATCAAGGCAGTTCTAATTATGTTCAAACATATTATGGAACAACTTCGGATAATTCATTGACCAATAGTTATAAAGCCTCTTGGACCTTATTAAGCATTAATATGGAAATTTAAAATACTACAGGATTAATGATAGTAACTGGAATTTAAGCTTATAGTAAGTAAAAATTATCAACAGTTGTTTTAAACTCCATCTTCATTTATAGACGAGTTATTGTTTTCATATATTTGAATTATTAAAATTGAAAAATTTTCTTTGTAATAAAGCTCACTTACATTATTTATTCTAAATTAAATAGCATATTAATTACATAGAAATAAATTATGATTGTAAATAAAATTTTTAAAACAATTTTCGGTTTTATGGAAATAAATACTGAAGCTTAAGCTAGACAGATAGTTATTTCATTTTTTTTATTTCAAAAAGGATTATCAAATATTTATGATATAATTTATTAATCAAAGTATAGCATTCTAACATAGCTTTATTATAGCATTATTTTATAATAATTTAGAGAGAATAAATAAAAAATTTCATTGGAAAAAAGAATTGAAAAATACGTTTGAAGATAGCTCAAAATAAATTTCGTTTATGATTCAACATTTTCTTTTAAAAAGTCATTAAATTATAATAAGCTATTATTAAAATTAAATTAAACTTTCTAATAGCATTTGTGATCATAAATCCAACAAATGGAGCTATTGCAGGGTAGAAAAAGATAACAAGGGGTGTCTCATACTTTACTACACCAAAACTTGAATCCTAATTATTTAAGTATTTATATAACATTAGTCAGTTTAAAGAGGAAATTTCTTATATTCAGCTTTTAATCAGTAATATGCAGATACAAACCTCACCTTACCCAGAGTAATGAATCTTTTAACTCCTTTTATTGTACTTTATAGATAATCCTGTTCAAGACAGACTATTTCTTAAACATTGAAAAATTACATAATATTTTTAATAAATTAAAAATGGAACTGCATTAATACAACTTCCCCTTCTTTAGGAGCTTTGAGTGTTTCTGACATCACTGGAAAATATAGTACTTCATCAACCCCAACTTATAATCTTGTGTATGAATCACTTACATTTAATGATTCGCTTGCTGAAACTACAATAGCTTAATAAACCTACACTGATATCTAAACTTATACTATGAGAGATACTACAACAAATTAGTATTGTAATTTGCCCTTAATATTTTCTATCACCAACATCACATACAATTTCAATACTTTTAAATTTTTAAATTAATCGATAAACCATAATTTAAATAAGTTAATTTTTGTGAACTTAGAGTTCTGGTCTGGTAACTATTGGAGACTTATCAATTTAAATGCATTATTTATTTAATAATTGCTGATTGCTCAGGAAGCTAATACTAATGGAATGATATTAGTTTACCAGATGGCACTGATTCTGGTGGAATATATGTTTAAGTTTTACCCAGCACACTCAAATTAGAATAAATAACTAATATAATGTATAAAATTAATTATTTTTAATCACAATTATTAATGAACTTCATAATAAATGATAAATTGTTTTTTTAGTAAAATTAAATTTTCTCATGATAAAATAAGAACTAGTTCAAGATTTTTGCTTCCTAATAAAGAGTTTTTTATAAAATAAATTTTTTTCCTTAAAAATTAATAAATTTTTACTAATTGAACCTTAGCTCAAACACTCCATTCAACTACTACGCAGCTTTTTCATTCAGGATAACCGTATTCAATTATTTTAGGTCAACATTCTACTATGGAAGAATATTATTTGAATTGAAATAAGGGAAAAATATAAAAATTTGTTTGTTTTTAACTTCCCTATAGTTGGTAAGTAAAAATAAAATATAAAAAGGTATACCAAAGACTTCAGCATATAGAGATCCCACTTCTCCAAACCATGATTATAAATTTAAATTTGCTATAAAAATAAATTCGTCATCTTGCAATGATGTGATATATCCTTTTTATTGGGGCAGCTTAGATTATGGTGTTACTGCAACTGATTTTAAATTAGATCAATGGGGAAATCATATGATGACAGGGTCAGGATAGTTTGTACCATTTTCAATTACATCAATGTTCACTTATGGCTTTATCTATCTTGGTGACTAAAGAGGCAATAAAAAACAATTAATTCTAATTATTTTAATGTAAAATATTAATATGATCAAAAGAATAAAAATATTCAAAAATATTTATCATCAAAAGAATATTATTGTTCTTAGAATATGAAATTTTAATTTTAAATATATATTACCACCTTTAATCTACAATAATATATCAATTTTTTATTGTAAACTACTTTATGCTTCAACCTTATATATTTTCCAAATAAATAATATTTATAAAACTGAAGAAGTTTTATAGTTTTAATCCATACTGGAATCTTTTGAAATAAGAAAAATTATCTAAAATATCATTAATTTACTTGTGTTTAACAACTAATTTTCATCGAGTTCATCATCTAGTTGTATTGGTATATACATAATTAATTTAGAAATATATTTACTACTTTTTGTTCCCAAAAGTATCCCCCCTCACAAAAAAGATTATCTGTATCCCCTCCCTGAAATTCCAATTTTTATGAATAATTAGCAACATATTATTCTTCAACCTAAATTATCTCTATTCATCTTAAATTGAATAATGAAATTATTAATTTTTTTAAATAAATTTTACATACACCATTACACTATGATCTTTAAAAAATTTAAATTAAATAATTTGATCTAATTATTCATATTTATGAAAATTACATCATAGTGTCTGTTATTTTATTAATAACTGCTAATATGTATTAAAGTTTTAAGTTTATAGAGATAATTTATATTGAAGTATAATATGTTATAAATTTAATAATATAAAAATTATCATTAAAATTATTAAAAGTAAAGGAAAGGGTTCGGTAATGTCATTTTATTAAAAATTGAATAATACATGAGATCAAGATGTCAAGTAGACAATTCTTCACAGGATAAAATCTTCATAATTAAATGGGATTTTAGGGTAGTGGAAGGGTTATCTTAAATCAAAACATTTATATTAAAATTTTTAAGTATCTATTCTTTTTACAATTAATATAATTCTTTAAAATTAATAAAGGGTTTTATTTTATAAATATTATTTGTTTTCAGTTCCCGACAAAATAAATTAAGATCGATAATTTAATTGATTGTCAAAGTTCTAACATTAAATTTTGATTAAATTGTTTAAATTATTAGAGAATAAGTAGTTTTAATGGAGTTTTGATAAGAAAGATCAAGATAGATATGTACTCTAAAGTTTTAAATAATTTAAAAGCAATAATATCTCAATAAAGCTTATTATAACAGACTTAGTAGTACTCTTATGATTTGTGTGAGGAGATTGTAACTTTAATTTTTTACAAAAGAGCAGCTTTGGTAAAAATTAATTCCATACAATTCTTTCTTGTCATAATAATTTTAAATTTAATTATATTTTACTTATGATCTGATGAAATTTTTAACGAACTGAATGAAGTCTTCAATTTCCTTTATATAATCATTAGAGATTTATTAAGTCTGTTAAAATAAATTCTATTGAATCTTATTGCTTTTGATTGTTTTTTTTTAGAACTTTGATAAACATTTTTATCTAGCTCATTTGTTGGTCATACCTATATTTTTCCAAAATTAAAAGAGAACTATCTTAGAATTAATTTAAATTACAAGTATTCAATCTTAATTCTTATATGTGAAAAGTATGTTTTTATTATTATTAATGTAAAGCATTAATTATTAATGTTAAATTAAATTTGATGTTTTATATACCAAATTTCTTCTTTCGTATATGCTGCTTGTTCAATGTATTCAGAAGAATTTAACAATGTATATTTGAATCTATTATATTTTTTAAATAATTTTTAGCTTAAGTGCCTGTTATTATTAAAGTCCTTCATGCTAACGGTTAATTAATGTATGCTAAGAGACTTCCTGTTGATAGGTATAGTCCATCACAAAACAGAATTAAATCCTCATTATAATCCTTTTTAAAAGTTTATGATATAATTCTCAATCTACTCTTCATAAATAATGAAAAATTATATTTGACAAATATAATTTAGTAAAATAAAATTTGCTTATATAGAGAAAATTATATTATTTTTTTATTTTTTTTATATATTTAATTACATATTATAACAAATATTAAACTCATATTATTTTATTTTGGAATATAAATGTTTCACATGACTGTCTAAGGAAGCAACTAAAATATTTATCAATTACTAAATTCCTACTTATAAATGTTTAAAAGTTAGTATTTTTTTAAATCTTAAATTAAATTAAAAAAAAAAAGATATTAATTAGAATATTTACAATAAATTATTGTAAATTAAAATAAATTATATCCATTTCTTAATTATTTAAGTTTAAATAAATTTAATTACATAATGAAAAATTTTATTTTATTATTTATGTTTGAGCACAGTTTTATAAAATAAAAATTTAAACTTACTTAATTACAAAATAAAAATTATTTTAAAAAGTTTTAAATACTAATAAATTAGTTTCATTGATAATTAAGATTAAATATATTCTTTATAAATTTTCAGATATTATTTAAAAAATAGCTGAGTGATGGTCTCATCTTTATAGAGGTAATATTATATAAATGGAGGGACTGATTTAATTAACTTATAGGCATGCTTATAAATTTGATTAATCCATCTTAAATGAAGGGATAAACTAGTATCCACTGTTAAATAATCAGTTAATAAAACAATTAATGAATGAGCCTAGATCTATTAAATTTACAAGCTTAAAATGGTAAAAGATAATTAATTTTTAATTAACTTATTAATAATTTACCATTTTTGAATGCTATCTACAATATTACAGAACAGCGCATAATTTGGTATTTTTTAATTCTTAAATTAATCTTTGTCATTTGTGATTTAAATAAAAAAAAGCATTTAAATAAGATTTTAGTGAACAAAAAATATCAAATTTAAATAACTTATTATAAATTAATGAAATATAAAATATCATGCTTATTACTAAAATTATTCAATAGAAATTATTATTGAAGCGATGTTATTGCCTTTCAGTATTATCAATCTAAAAATATATAAAATAATTATTAATTGTTCAATGTAATCTTTAAGAGGAACTACGATTAAGAATATTGCAGTAACGCGTTTTACTGAGTAAACAAACAACATAGTGTACTTTAAATTCTTGAATAATAATGGAGGAAGTAGCACCTCCCATATATTCTCAGATTTGTCAACTGGATCTTTCTATTAATTTAGACATAATGGTTCAGCTGGAGAAACTATCTTTCAAGGAAAATTAAAGAAATATTTTTGGGAAAGAGTAACCTCAACAATAAATTTATTATCAGTCTGTTGAGCTTCTTAAATATGTTTGCCTATAACATATTATCAAGGAAAAGTATTATTAAAAAAAAAATAAAAATCAATTAATTCCACTTCTCTCTCTTGTTGCTTATTTTATTCAAAGGTGTGTTAAGAAATTTAAAAATATACTGAATCCTTATTGATCAAGACTAAATAAAAGATTCGTTTATAATCAGACAAAATAAAGGACTTAGTTTATCTTGATTTATTTATGTTATTTTATTAACGCCTTTATATGTAAAATAAGCAGCAAAAAAGGTTGAAAAAGCTAATTTTACTATTTTTTCTAAATTAATTTTATTCCTTTATCCTTACAGGAAAGTTGAAACATTTTAATGACCTTTACAGTATGACAGGGAATTGTGATTAAGATGTTAGCCCAATGAATTTTCTATTTATTATTATTTTTCATTGGATTAAATTGTCAGATGGTTCGATCATTAGAAGTTCAATTATTATTTTAAATTAAAATTTATGAGTTAAACATATTTATTTTTAGTTTTTCAAATATAAAATGCTTTTGAGATTTTATAAAAATTAAGCAAATTTTTTTATTTTAAATAAACTCTAAAATGGAAGAATTTAATTTTTTATATTTATATTATTTTATCTAATTAAGTTTTATATAATCTTAAATGAGAAAGGTTTACAAATTTATTTTTTTATATAAAAGAATATTAATATATTCAATATTGCTAGTAATTAATTAAGATATAAGAATCAATTTATTTATATCCAGATAAGGTACAAAAAATATCATTAATAAAACATTTTTTATCAAATTAGCAACTTCGTTTGAAATAGATAAATTAATTATAAAATTTTAAAAATTATATATAAACTAAACTAATTTACCTAATAAAATCATAATTTTATTAAAAAAAGCTATTAAGAATTTAAAAATAATATTATTAAACATTATTTTAACAATCTGGTATTTCACCAATAATAGACTCTTAATGTTATAAATAGTTTGATATAATGTATTAAAATTTTACAAACTAAATTGATATCAAAACATATAAATGCAATGAGAAATACCTAATTGTAAAATTTAGAACACTTTCAATAATAATTCTACCTTTCGAAGAATCAGAGGAAGTAAACAAATATATATTTTTGTGCAAGAGAACACTAGTACATATTAGTTTTTATTAAAGTTCTGAGGATAGCCACTAGATTTTATAAATCAGTAAACTTAAGTGAGCATTGAATATATTTGAATTATCCTACTGTATTGATTTCGTATCTCCAGATTTAATTTAATGGTAAAAAATAACTTACTAAATTTTCTCTTTTATTAATTTTGTAATATCATGAAAGGATTTTAAAAAAGGCGATTGTAAATAGTGTGTAATTTGTTTTCAAATTAAAATATTCAATTAGATAAATTAAATAATAACGAGTATTTTAAGCATATTTTAAATTATGAATTTCTTATAATTGTATATTGTAAATAATCATAAATTTACAAAAAAGTCTTAAATTTATCTTTCACTTTTATTGTAGGAATACATTCGATTTTGGGAAATTATTTATATTTAAATTAATTACAAACTAAATTCGTGGCAGTTAAAGTTGTCCAACTTAAACGATCTTGGGCTTGTTTGATAGATAATTTAAAATTAGCTGGACTTTATTATTGGCGGTACTATTTTATCGCATCGAGGGAGGGAGTTAACTTCACTTTAATGTGAGGGTATAATTTAATTATTTTAATGAGGTTTAATTAAAGTGAAGTTAACTCGCTCCAGTGATGAGATAAAATAGTACCGTCAATAATAAAGTCCAGCTAATTTTGAATTTTCTATCAAACAAGCCCAAGATCGTTTAAATTGGACAACTTTAACTGCCACGAATTTAGTTTGTAATTAATTTAAATATAAATAATTTCCCAAAATCGAATGTATTCCAACAATATTAAAAATCTTTAATTTTATTTTAATTTATAAATAAGAATAAGAATAAGATAGGAACATTTATTATTATGATTAATATTTCTTAATTATTTTTATAAAAATTTTCCTTAATATTAAAATATTTTTAATTTAAAAAGAAATTATCACTGATGCTAACAATAATTTAATTTATAATATTATTGTTCAAATTGATATAAAAATATTTTTGAACAGACAAAAAATTTAATTTATTATTGAAAGAAATATATCTTTCTTAAATTTCCTTAAGTTGTAAATTTCAAGTATTGTCTTTAAGTGGTTTTATCAATTTTTTAATATCTAAATGCATAAAATTTTAAAAATTCTTTTTTTAAAACGAATTGAATAATTTTATCAATATAATTGTAAATCTTATATTTAATAAGGAACTATGATAATAACAATAAATTTTAAATAAACTTTGCAAATCAAATTTTATCATATTTTAGATTTGTTTGACTTATAACTAACCTGATAACATAAATGACAATTGTTGCGAAAAAAGTTATAAATATATAAGAAAAGCACAATTAATCATTTATAATCATTAATTTTTGATTAAATTAGAATTATTATTTTTGCTTATTTATATTATTAAAAAATTATATTGGTAAATTTGTTTAATGCATACAACATTTGAGTAGATGTTTTAATACTTTTAGATAAAAAAGAATTGATAAAAAATTTATTCTTGTCTCTCAAGAGCATAACCCGTAATTTTCAATTTAAGGAAACTTACATGTCTTATTATTTACGAATATTATGAATATTAAATTCATTTGCTATTATTACACATGCATAATTTAGAATAGATTTAGGTGATCATTATATTAATAATAAAAAAACTCTATCACTTTATAAAAATTTTGAAGAAATATTTAAAATATATAAAATATTAAATTTTATAAATATATTTAACAGTCAGTCCCTGGATACATAAATTATAATTTTTCTTCTCAGATATTATTATAAACATAATATGCCATGTATAAAACAGACTTGATGTTGGTTCCTGTTCTAACTTATGCAATTCTTACAAGTGGAACAGTCACAACAGCACCATAACTCAGCCTCTATGTCATGAGTAGGGTTGATTTGAGTATGACTAAGAGATTAAAGTTTGTTTTTACAACTCAATACTAGTTTTAATCTTGCTCTGCAAACACTGATTCTTCAGATAATAAAGTTTGATTTTCATATTTTTATATAATTAAACAAATTTAATTTAATTAATATTAAAAATACCAATTTAATTCACGAAAATTGAATATTTAAATATTAATTTTATCATTCAAAGTTTATCTATATGACTGCCGCCATGACATAAGTATATTTTGTAAAACTAGATTCATCTTACAATATTGTATACTAAAAATTATGGAAAAAAGAATATATTCAATATATATCTGTTGGTCTCCAAATTTGGAACGGAAATTTAAATTATTAATTTTCATATTAAGAAAATGAATAAAGTAAATATTGAAAAATATAATGTCTCTTTAGCCATATTAATAAAATATTTAAACATATATTGAAAAATTTAAGCTATAATTATTGTAAATAATCTCTATTTTTAATTAATATCTTACAATAAATTATAGTATAAAAAATTGTATTAATAAAAGTAAGTAAAATTTAGACATTTTAATAAAACTATATATGATATCATTATTATATATGACTATTTTTTTAAACAATACTAATAATCTGTTAAAATTGTAGGAATGACTTTGCTTTGGGAAATTAATTTATAATTAATTAATTAAATATAATAATTCGAGACAGTCAACTTCTTAGAAGCCTAGACAATATGGTACTTGTTCGATAGAGAATTCAAATCAGCTAGACTTTACTTTTGGCGTACTATCTATCGTATCTCTGGAGCGAGATGATAAACTTTATGTCTGGCGATTTGTTTTGTTAATTATCATTAAAATTATAATCGTTTTATCTCGCTTCAGGGACATGATATAGGGGTGCCGCCAAAAGTAAAATCCACCTGATTTTGAATTATCAATTGAACATGCACCATATTTTCTAGGCTTCTAGGGAGCTAAATGCCTCTAATTTAATTATTAATAAATTTAATTTTTATTTAATTTCCCAAATTAAATGTTCTTACAATATTTCATATGTTAAAAAGAGTTATTGAATGTATATTATAATTTATTTTATCATGACAAGTTTTTCTCTCACTATCTCTTTCCTAATTGTATTTAAATAATTCTTTTAAACAACTTTTTTCCTTATACCTTGCCCTAATAAACCTGTTTTATTTGAATTTTTAACGTTCTAATGAAATTATAAATCATAACTTAGAATATCGAATTTAATTTAAAATGGGTGTTGTTTGAGAAAGGGGAAAATAATGAAAATATAATTTACATGTTTTAAAATAAAATAACAAAAGTTATAAACTGATTACAAAAATAATTGATTTAAATTTAAGAATTAATTAATATAAATAAATAACTTTGACTTTTACCCTACTTTTATTTAATAATCGCAACAATAAGTAAATCTTAGATATTTACTATAAAATTTTATGTTTATTAAATAATTTATAAATGTGTTTAATGGCTTATATGGTAGGTTTACAGGGTCTGATACATACACAATTATTTTTAAGAACTTTGGATTATAAGATAATTGTTTTGAAATTCCAGATCTACCAGTAAGTGATGCTACATATGCCCCAGTATTTGAAATATAATGAGAAAAAAATATATAATCTTTTTATTATTTTCAACTCCTACTTCTTCCAATACCACAAAACCCTAATATTTTTTTGTGATTAAATTAAAAAACATTAATTATTTAAAACAATCCTTAAGCCATGGTTTAGCTTCAAGTTCTATCTTAAGCAACCTATTTATTCTTTTCAAAGATTTTTCTATTCCCTTATGGATATTTAGTTCGTGATCAAGCTACTGCTATAATAACTTAGGAAGAGACCTCTAATCTGAAACAGCAGCAAAATTCTTTATCACGAAAAGGATGTTATTGAATAAATTATTTTTTTTAGAGAACTAAGTATAATTCAAAAACATTTGAAGCAAGAAATAATGAGAATTATTATTTTAGCAATTAAGTCATTCACTCTTTTCAAGGTAAGTGGTCTCAAGATTGGTATTAAACTATTTAAACTAAGACCTTTGCAATTCTTAGAATTAATTTTTTATATTTCTATAATAGACTCTTTCTGTTTCAATTCATAATCTTCATTTATAAATCATCAATAGACTTTCCATTATAATTTGAAAAATAAATATTTTTACTTTAAATAGTTCTTAGTTAATTTTTTTAAAAAATTGTTTCTCTCCTTTTTTCTCTCTTTTATTTATTGTGTAACTTTTTTTACCATTTAGATTTGCTTTAATTATTAAGACAATCAAGAGGCTGTACTCGAAAGTGATGATATCACAGCTTTATCCTTCTCTGCTGTATAACTAAAAATGTGATTTAAGACTATATATGTGAATAAAGGTTTGGTTTATTGAGCTGAAATTATATTTTGATTAAAGTTTTATTTTAATATTAAAAATTCTAACCATTACTTGATGTAGCTTAGTCGTAAATTCTATTCATAAGACTTATTTTAAAGACAAGTGATTAATAATGATAATGATTAGATTGATTAATAGTTAAATTAAAAGTTTATAGTATTCCTCAAGACATAGTCATAATTAATTAAAATATACAAAAATGAAGGGTAATTTTTAACTATGATTTTAAAATTTAATCATGAATTCACTCAATCAACTTTTAACACGATTATATTCCTTTTAAAAAATTGAATTTTTCGCATAATAAACATGTATCAATTCACTATCAAATTATTGACTAAGCATATTTTGGTTTTTGAATGTTGTTACAACGTTAACTGATTTTTCTGAAGATGCAGATTATCCTACAGATAACTATCAACTTCTCTAAGAGATAAATATAAGTGTTTATATTTTTGTAATTAAAAATTTTGCTATTTTTATCTTTGAACTTATTTATTTTTAATATTATTATAGCAAAATAAATATTTCGGCCCTCATTCAAAACCCCATCTATAGAAGTAGTTTTGTGTTTGTGGGCATTGTATGGTAAGAAGCAACATTTTTTGTTGAATATTGTAAATTAATAAAAAACTTTTAAAATCAAACATTTTAATCAGAGTTTATGTGTATAATAAATGATTAGTTATGTATTTTAGAATTTAAGAATGTAAAATTTTTAACATTGCTTTGAAAGTTTTTTTCTACTTTTTTAACATAGATTAATACAATGTAAAATTTTTAAGAAACTAATCATTTAAATAATTAATATTTTATGCATTTTATTGAAATATTTTGAAAAATGAAATCAGTAATTTTTAATTTTTCTTAATAAATAAATTATGTTTATATATATATAAAAAAAATTCAGATTGAGAGATCTATAAAAAAACAAATCTTGCATTTTTTCCATTTTTTAAATTAAAAAAATGAGATTAAATGTTTTTTAAACTCAAATGATTGTGATTCAAACATCATCACTAAATTAAAAACCAATAAAATATATATAGTCTATATGATATCAGAATATTTGTCTCTAATAAAGTAAAATTTAGGAGTTGGAAAGAAGTTCTAGTTTGATTTCCATTTTTGCTTTACTTTGCATGAAAATTAATTAGTAACTTTTTTTAACAGCGGTATGTATATAAAAATAAAATGAAGGCCCTAAAATGAACGATAAAAATTTAAATAGTAATAAACAATTTTAGCAAAGTCAATGAAGCCTAAAATGAATTAAAAAGCAATTAAAATTTTACAATTAGAATTAATTTAACATAACATTTCTAAGTAAGTAAATAATTACCATGAACTTAAGCAATTAAATTTAGCCAATAAAATAAAAAAAAGAAAAAAATATATCAATCAAAAAGTAAAACTTATCAAAAGAAAACTCTATTTCAGTATTACTCATAACTATAAAATACGCAGATAAAATTACAGAGTTTTTTTTAAGTTTTTATTATAAATACAATATACATCAGGAGTTTCAGATATCATTAATCAGAAACAACATCTGAAAAATAATACCAGAATAAATTTCAATTTTTTATTCATTATAATTAATTAGAGAAATATCATTAAAAAATTGTTAATAAAATTTTAATTATTCATAATAAATCTATATATGAACTGATGTAAAATATTATATTTTTAATTTTGATAAGTTTTAATTTGATTTTGAAAATCTATAGTTTTTCTTTAAAAATACTCCAAATATGTTCTTGATAAAAATGAATATTAAATAATTATCCATCAATTTTAAATAATTTATTAAAATAAGTAATATTTATGTGTTTAAAAAATTATGTGGGAAAGTTATCTGCCTTATTAGGGAATTTTTGCTCCAATATATTACCCACCAAAGGGGGAAATTTCCTGCTCCATACATTATTTTAAGTAATTTTAATCAATTTATAGGAATCTTTTATCATTATCTATAAAAAAACTTTTTTCGAAACATCTAATTACTCAAATATCTTGGTAAAGATCCAAATATTCGGGGGGGGAAGTTTCCTGCCCCCAAAAAGGTAGTTTCCTGCCCCATACATAAAAATATGTAATTTTTATAATTTTCAAAGAATCTTTATCATAATTATGATGTAGTTTTTTTTTAAATTTAGCTTCAAATATCATTTCTAACTTGATAATCAATTTAAAATTTAATGAAAATTACATTAATTAATAAAAAAAAACACTTATTTTAGCCTTGTCAGTAATATATAATTTGATAAAGAATAATTATGTACCTTGAAAATTATATAATAATAAATGTTGTATACTACATGGTTATGGTTATTGAAATTGAAATTTATGTTTCTATTAAATTTATTTCAAAAAACATAAAATTTAATGTTGGGGGCAGGAAACTACCTTTTGGGGCAGGAAACTTCCCCCCCCAAATATTCTTATGAAAGACTACGTCAATTATTAAATAAAACATTGTATTTTTTTATTTTATAACATTTATTATACATGTAATATTTGTTTAACTTCGATTAAAAAAGTTGTCTAATTTATGATATAGAAATTCAAATTGTAAATAATATGTTTTTCTATAATTTTTTTAGACAAATAGAATAAATTATAATAACCGGGGAGAAAATTACCCCTTTCCCCTAAATTTTATTAGTTATCTTGATTTCTAATAAATTATAACAATTTTTTCAAACTTTATATTTTTTGGTTGAGTAAAATACAAAATAGAATAATCATATTTAATTATTTATTTTCTTTTATTTTACTTAAGATCAAATTTATTATTTTCATATAATAAGAACTCGCAAACAAAATATAATTTTGCAAAATTTTTTATTTTAAATGGGGAGACTTTCAAATTCCAGGGAAATATTTTCAGTATCCATTTAATGCTTCATAAAATTAAAGACAATGCTCTATGATCTCTCTACCTTATACTTTTAAAGATCCTTCAATATATGAGTTCAAAATTGGATTTTAAGATTCCTTTTACTATGATTAAAATTTTATAATTGGAACAACCACTTCAATAACGATATCTAGTAATTTCTATAATTGTCAAGGGAAAAAAATAAAGACAATAATTTATTCTCCAAGTGCAGATTCTGCTCCATCAATTACTGGATATATTTCAAATACTTTACCAAATGGAATAAATTTAATTATAGTTATATAAAATTAGCAAGTGTCCTAGTCAATGCAATTTAAATTTTAATAGTTCAACAAAATCTCATACCGTTCCTAATTTATCTTGTTTATATTATTGATAGATATCTTAAAATACCCTTTATATTATGCAAAAAATTTCATCTGTAAACTCTGAACTGAACTTTTGCATAACAAATTGGTAATATGATACTTTTAAAAATTTTATAAAAATTAATATTTCCTTTAATGAAATTATTTTCTATAATCAGTTTTATTTGACATTATTAGATGATTCTTAAAGTTTTGCTGAATTTAATTATAATAATATATATTCTAAGAGATAATCTTTAAATAAAGTTAGCAAAACTTATCAACAATTTTAATTTATGTCAAATATATATTCTTAAATGAAAAGTGAGTTTTTTCAATATGTTTGATAGAATCATATATCCTAGGTGTACTTAAGAAGTTCGATTCAAAGATTAAGATGAAAATCTTAAAATTATATAAGGTACATAGTAATCATCATCAGAAATATAAATAAGATCATTTTGATCACCCCCATAACTTGTAAATATCATACTTATATTATTAATGGAAACCTTAACATAACATTTGATTTGAGAAGTTACACTGGGCTTCCTAAATATTGAAAATAAACTAAGATTTATTTAATTTAAATTCTAATTCTAAATAAAAATCATAAATAGTTTCACTTAAGAGCTCGATACTATGATGTTGGTGCATCCACATATACTTACATTGATCATTAATATATCAATATTTCAATAATTAAATAATTTCATACAATTCAAATTCGATATGTTGCATCTTCAAATATCACAATCAAAACCCCAAAACCCTTTCAGTAGTTTGATTGAGTTTTTGATTGATAAAAGTAGACTATTAAGGCATACTTTATTAGGGTTTTAATAGGGTTTATGTAGGGGTTTAATGTTTAAATATTAGTATTTTAAGTGAGTATAACAAGCGAGTTTTTATAAATATTTCACACAAACATAAGCTTAGAGTCATGAGGCAGTTCTCTGAATTTTATCTTTCTAATTTGATGTTTGATTGTTTCTATTGCTTGTTAATTCTCTTAGCTTGGCTTGATAATAGTTGAGTATGCAAGTTCTCTGAGACCTCCATTTATTTTATTTTCTCGAGATATTGTTTGATTCTCTGCTTAGAATCTCTCTCACCCCTGCAGCTAAAGTAATCGTTTCTTGGCATGTCACTCTCTATTATCTTTACTGCTAGAGCCCAGATATCCCATTAAGTGTCTCCATCTCTCCAATCCTCTCTCTCTGGGAAATATCCAGGAGTGCCGTATACATTTCCTTAGGCAGAAGCTTGCACTCTTTGAGCTCTGTTGAAGTCAATAATATAAACTCTAAGAGGCTGAAAGTTCATCACGAAATTCTCTGGCTTTAAGTCTCTATGAACATAACCTAGCTTGTGAAGCTCTTCAATCCCCTCAACTATCTGCTATACTATCTAGCTAATTTATCTCTGACATCTATTGTCAGATAAGAATTATTTGTAAGTCATTTAAAGTAAAGGAGGCCTGAAGGCTACATAATCTTTACCAAGTAAAATAGCATCAAGCTAGATGATATGCCTCACTCATTTAACTTTGCCTTTTAAAGAGCATAATATTCATTAGCAAATTCCATTTGGAACTTGTCATCAGCAAGAAAGTAATTGAAAGGATATATCTTATAAGCATATTATTCATCATTAATCACTCTCTTCTCTATTTTATCTTCAAGAGTGAGGTAGCTTTCTAAGCAAGAATCTAAGTCAATAATTTTTAATATGGGAATCTTCATTGCCTCTATTTTAACCATGATTTTATTGATCTCAGAGACTGGAAAGTTCTTGACTGCTTTCTTCATTTTAACTTTACTTCTAGACTTCAACTCTAAGGGACTCCACTAGGTTTCTTGATCTTCTTTTTTAGAGGAATCTATTCCCTGTAGGTTCATGAATAAAGACAAAACTTTAATT
>ARYC01008545.1:0-31317 GCA_000711775.1 Oxytricha trifallax
CCTTGCTAATTTCGACCAATCCTATTATTTAAAATCTCATACCTGATCTTCGATCTTGTCCTGAAATTTAAAAACAAACTTAACAAAGAGTTTTTTTATATTACTTATATAACAAGTTGCAATTGTTTTAATTAATGAATTGATATCTTATTGCTGATCTGAGAATCTTTTATATTTGAGTTTAATTAAAATATAACCCCAAAAGCCTTCTGTTCCAATGTCATGAAATAAAATTTCAAATTAATACCTTCTTGCTTTCTGCAACATACTAATTACAAACTGCAACTGCCTTCTTGTTCTCTGTGACTGCTTATTCCAACGGCTTGTCTTCCAAAATTAATCACATATATGATTAAATTATCTACTTTTTGTCTGATTCCTCATTCTAAGATACATTCACCTTTAGATTCTTCAAATCACAAATATTTATGTCATTGATTTGTTATTTAAAACTTTAATTGTAATCATTGAAAATTGATGTTTTAACATATGAATTATAACTGGTATTTAATTTTTTCTATTCTTTTTATAGTGTTGTTCTGACTGATTTTTTCATCTAAAAATCTAGAGCTTGTTCCTTTAATTTCTTGAATCTCCCTATGCACCCATCTCAATCTAGCTCAGTATATTTAATTCTTTAGTTTAGTTTTTCATTTATTATTTTAATCTTTCTTTTCATGTGATAGCTGTTCAATAATATGCTAGTCATGATGATTATTGTGTTAATATACTGTTTCTTCTCTCTTTTATTATCCTTCAAGGCGTTTAATTAATTAGGAGTCTCTTTGTATTGCTATAATTATCATAATATTTTTATTAGTAATTCCTGACATTTGTTTTAACTATCATTCAATATTACATGCTTCGAGCTTAAGCAATCTTCCTTTTCAAATGTAGTTTCTTTATTTTCCATAAATTTTGATAAATTTCAAATATCTTCTTGATAGTTGAATTTAAATTTTAATTCGTAATTCCAATGTTGGTAAAGTTAGAATAATAATTTAACATATTCAACATATATATATATATATAGAGAAAAATTTGAATTCATTTTTGTGACTAAATTTTGGCTTTTATGTTGCATATTTAAGTTATTTAACTATTATTTTGATAATAGTTTTTGTTATTCAACTCACTCAAATTCCCAATTTTCGCCTAGGATTAAACTTATGACTTTCTGCTCATTAGTTAGATCCATTATTGAGATTGATGCTCACAAATCTTTAGTTGAATAAAACTGATGATTGCTAATTGGAAACAGAATTAAATTTAAGCAAAAAATATTTAATTTTGTAAATGTTTTGAATTGAATAACTATAAAATATTCTGATTGATGGACAAATAAGCCTTTGAATGGAAAAGTAATCATCGTTGATCATGATTTTATTGTTAAAGAAATAAGTTAAAAATATTGCGAATAGAGCTTAATAAATTCGTTAAAAACCATGAACTTATAATTTAATATTAAATACTGTTTGTTAAATAAAAATGTATTAATTAAAAATGAGAAGTTTCTTTCTATTTTGGCATTGCTAATCTTATTATAATTGCTTTTAGCTCCTTATGCTGTCAATGTTTACATTATACTGTAATTTTTTCTTCTTTCAATCTTTATTATAGCAATTCTCTTTAATTCTAATGAGTTGAATTGATCATTCAATACCCTTTTACGAAAATCTCTCTGCCTGCCATGTCCTCACTAGTAAAGGTATGCTGAAGTTTATCAATTGCATTTAAAATAAAATGTTTAGTTATATTATATGTGAAAAATAAATTACATTGAATTAATTTAGTGCTTTAATGCTTTAAATAAGAATTTTAATAATTGCTAAAACTAAAACATTTTCTAGTTAATTTAATTCTTTATATAGAAAAGGATTTAGAGGATGAAAATCATTTATCATAGAGATGAAATGCTTTTGATAAGTAGGTAAGATATCCGGTCATTCGAAAATTATCATTAAAAAATGCATAAATAAACTAATATTACTATTATTTACTATTATAACTTATAGAAGAGAATAATAAGAGACTTAGAAATGTCTATAAATTGTCAATAACTATTTAAGAACGGAAAAAATACTTAGTTACAGGCAGATGAATTTTGAGATATAAAAATAATAATCATTGTACCGAATCATAAATAAAACACAGTACCGATTACCTAATTTACTAGCCATGAAAAAGCCAGATATTTTCAGAATTGTGCGCTGTAAAAGATATATGATGAAACATGCCACAAATATCTTAGGATTTCATGTTTTAATTATTTTAATTTAAAACAATTTATTCTCTAAGATTAGATAATAAAAGAGCATGGAAATATAAAAAGATGATGATATAAAATCCTCACTTGAAATTTAATATAATAATATAAATACCGTATGATAACTGTAATAATCTCTTTATCAAACAAAAAAAACAAATTGAGATTGTAAGGCACAATAAGGAATAAGAATCTTAATGTAAATGGAATTTTAACTATTATTTTGATTTACCTTAATTAATATTTTACTTTTAAATTTTAGATATAAATTACAATTGATTTTTGATAAGATTAGATTATATTTCTATTGGTCTAAATAAGACTTTGTGTTTAAACTTTTCAACATATATTTATAATCAAAATAAATGAAAAGAATTATTGATTAATCCTTTTTTACTGTAAACAAGCCAAGACCATCAATTTAGCGCTACTTAAGATGTCTCAATATATTTTTTCTTTAAGGAATATCATCCTTTTTATTGATTAAATTTTTTGGAAGAAAATTGCAAGATTGAATACTATAGTATTTCTTTCATTAAATCTAACTTTAGTCCCATCATCTAATCGAAGAGCGCCACAAAGAGTACTTTAAATAATTCATTCTTGACTATTCACTGATGTTTTATAAATTATATACAAGAGAATTTAAAGGTCCTGCATTAGGAAGTTAAAACCTGCACTTGCCTTTAGAGAATACCTTGTGAATTTAATGTCTGTAATAAGTATACCTAGAAATTATAGCGCAATATCAGTATACATCATATGGTTAGAGTTTTTCTTGATTAAAAAACAGTAATAACTGATAATAGCGGAAATTAAATTCTAAGTTTCCTCTAAAATGTGCTCACCATTAGCATTTTTGTTTGGTTGCTCATCTGTAAACAGAAAATTAAAATTGAGTTTAGGAAATTGGAAATGAGCCCGCTCCAAACTGATTTATAACTCTCAAATATCTTATAATTAAAACAACAAACTTTCCTCTGTTTTGACTTTATAAGAGCCGACCTTGTTTCATTAGAAACTATGAAATTTATAATTTAATTTTACTTAATTACCACATTAAATTCTTGCGTAATCTAAAAGAGCTTATAATTTAGATTCTCATAAACCTAAAAATATGTTGCTAAAGTTATATGTTGTTTTAATTTCAGATGAGTCAGAGAAAATTATTTTTTTACATTTATCTGAAAGCGAAAGAATATGAATATGACTATGCTAAGAATTATAGTAGGAAACTAGATTGATAAGCTAATTGATAGCTAGAAGATAACTATCATTTAAATTAAATAATCATTTGAAAAATTTATTTTATATAATAATTAAGTAAAAATATTAATTTTACAATTTTAAATTTCAGATGAGTCTTTATAGATAAATTAAAAAAACAGACAGAATTCTATTGCTACAATAAAATTTCTTTAAAATTTAATATAGACTTAATAATTGTAAAGATAATTTAAATTAATTGGCTTTACAAATAAGGATTTAAATAATCTGAGGAAAAAAATGCGATTAAAATATATGAGAGCCATTTTTGTAGCTTTTGAAAAATGAAATAATTACTTTAGCTGTGCAAGATTGAATTTGTATAGCTCAAGGAATGCAAAAAGAACTTGAAGGCATCATTTATAGCATACAAATATATTGAGTGATTATAGATCGTTATCAGACATTAATATGGTTATCAATTTCCAATAACATTGATTCGTTTATAGCCATTTAATCTGTAAAAGTATGAATTAATTAACTGCTAAGCTCTTTTTTATTCTATAATATACAGGGAAAAAAGTTTACTAGAGCTAATATTAATCCCTTCAATAATGATCTCATTATTTATTCAATTTAGAGTAGAAATATAGAGCTTTTAACTTTTAACTTACCACCATCTTTTTACTGAGGTCTTTCGCCATGAAATAAAGCTATGAAAAATTTATGGTTTAGATTTCAATATTTTTGGTTATGAAGGCCATAATTATATTTCTAAGAAATTAAGGCAGCAAGATTTATTTTAGTAGTAAGGTTAATAATTGTTAGTTTTCCTGTCAGCACAACAAATATTTTTATAATATTAATCTACTAACATACAGTTTTTGATAAAATTACTCAAAGAAACCTCTATTCATAAATTATTATATAATAATTATTATCTCTTTATTATTTGCAAGGAATTCTATTATAAAGCATGTACAGATTCAATAATTCAAGAATTCTATACAATTTAGAGGCTATTAGCATTTATATTCCTATTTCGATTTTATCTAGACAAATCCTAATTGAAATATATTGTAAGCTATAATTATCATTATATCTTGTATGTCTCTATAAAATGATTTTATGAAATGAATCCTTAATGATGAGTTTAATAATAATAATAATAATAATGTGATCACATTGAGGTCTCTGGGGACCCCGATCTTAAATATATGGTAATATATAAGGGTCAAGCCCTTTTAAACTAAACATTAAGTTATCTGAATAGTTATCTCCTTCTGTCAAATTCAAATTATGCTATTATGCTAATTGGGACAAATTATTTACTTGTTATAATTTTATTATTTATTTTATCCTTACAAATTCCATAAATTTGGCTGTCAGGGAGTTATCTCAATATATAGCTATGTTTTCTTTAAATATGAATTTTGAAGACGGATGCCACAGAAGTCTTTACTTAACTCGGAGTGAGTTTAATAGAGTAGTGATGATAAGATTAAATCTTTATGATAAATATATTTATATGTCATGTACTTTTGTATTTCTTTGAACTTTTGCTTAACTTTCCGATGCTCAATAATAAAATTTTATTTATCTGACAATTTTCACATTAAAATTTGTGAAGGAACAACTATCAATATCGGAATATAATTCGTTAAAAATGAGCACTAAAAATATATATTCTCAAGTTAACTTGATATTATATAAATTTTCATGAGGATTTTCGTATCTGCTTTAAAGTTATTTCAATTTAAATTAAAAGGATTCTTCAAAACATAAATGCCTTTTTTGTAAACAAATTTCAATTTTAATTATTTAATAAACGTAAATATAAATTATTTAATAACATAAAAATAAGCCTAAAAAGTATTATATTAAAAGTGAAACATATTTTAAAATAAATTACAGCAGTCAATGTGAATTTAGTCCACATAAAAATAATAGAAAGAGTTTCATGAGCAGAAAAAGGTATATGTGCCAAAGAAAAAATGCTTTAATATTTTATTTATCAAAAGCATTTTAAAAGGAGATAAAATAAGTAACATTCATTAATTAAATAAAAAATATTTCAAGTAAATTGAAGTAATTATGCTAGATACGTTTGATTTCATTTTACAGGAATATTTCAATTAATACTTGTAAAAGCTATCATTCCATAAAATCCATGATCATTTAAATTTATATTTAATTAATCATTAAAAGTCAAATATTAAGTTCATCAAATACTTCACAGAGAACTTAGATATTCACATCTTGATCATGTTTTATAAGTACTTTGAATAACATTGTAGTTAATGAGTGATTTAGGTCTTTAGTTAGTAAATAGTATTGTAACTTTTCCATAAACTTGCTATTCAATTAAGTCAACTCTCTGTATAACTGTTTGCCAACCACAAACTCAAGAATTATGAGAGATGCTGATTATACATCCCAAAATTTACTGCCATTCTTTAGGATGAGCTACATATTTATATATTTATTGTTTGAGTTCGGTTTAAAAGCTGAAACATCTTGTTCAATTACAGAATATTTATAGAAACTAATAAATACTTTAAAGTTATCCTCTCATTCAATAAGTATGTTATCAGGCATAATATCTCTATGTTTAATACAAATTTTGTTTAATTCTTTAATACTTTGTAGCATCCCTTATATTGCAAGTCTTAGAGCTGTTTCATCAAACCTTACATCTAAAAAATATTTAAGATTGGAGTCAAAGCTTCTAGTTATTTACGTTAATTCATATACTTACACTTTTACTGTAATTATTTCATTCTGATGTCTAAGTTAATGATCCTTGAGCAGTTTTAAGGACTTATACTGATTCCATAACTCGTAGTAAAGGATTCTATTAGTTGTGAGCTTGTCAAATTCATATTTATTATAACATTTATTGAGTTTTAAAGCAATAAATCTTGCTTGCCAAGTGATTCAATTAAAATACCCTATTCATCAACCTCCTTTATCAATAGTTTTATTTCTGGGAAAAGATCTTCGAATAATAATTTTTTGAATTATTCATGATCCTTTGGCTCTTAGTTGATTTTTTATTATTATTTAAATTAGTTTAAATCTACTTAATTTTATGTAAATTATTCTTCATCCTATTCAATTTCTTCTTAATTTTTGATTAATACTTATTTATGGAGTTGAAAGTAGTCATAAGTCGTTTTAGGGCCTATTTATTATGCATGTTAAATATACTTTTAAAGATTTTAGCCTTTAAAGATATCCTATAATATTTATAACTATTTAATAAATCTTACTTTTGGTTAAATATTCACAGACATTAGTTCTTACTTTCTGTGGCTTTTGAAATGTTAGATCAAATACTTACTGAACTCAGTTGGCTGAAATTTGCACTAAGCAACTTTACAACAATATTATTGATTTTGTTTGTTTATTTTTACGAATTTACCTTTTTAGATTTGATGATTTTTGGAGTGCTTTCTAAACTAAGTTTCTGTATAAACTTTACCACACTAGTCACAGACTATAAGATACTTTGGCTGCTCTTTGCTATTTTAATCATATTTAAATTGATTGCACCATAAAGTGAATTTCTCAATAGTAAACTAGAATTCAATGATTTCACTTCAGTTGTTGCTCATTTTCCTTAATTACTATATTCTTTGCTGTTGCTCAGTTTTTTTAACCAATAATAAATGAGGACTCTTATTGAAGCCTCAAATAAAGTTTGTTAATGTTAAGTATTTATATTATTTAGTTTGAAATTATTAATTAACATTTTTTAATCAAGAATTATAAATATGATTTAATTTTATTGTTTAAATATTAGTCCGTTTCTACTTTTTAAAAAGTGGTTACGGACAAAACTTTTTTAAATAGACAGTTTAAAAATAGATAATTATATTTATTCAATAATTGTTTTTATTATAAATTATAAAGTCAATGAATCATTAGCTTTATTATTAAGTAGAGAAAACTTTATGAATATTAAGAATTCTAAAAATAATAATGCTTATTAGTTTTCATCTATATATAATATTTATTCAACCAATAATTATTCATTTTAAGATAACATTTGAACTCTTGGTACTTTCTTTAAGATTTGTATAAATCATTTAATAATTTAAAAAATTTTAATTAGAATGCTAAACTAGATTTTTTCTTAGAACGATAATCTATAAGCAGTTGATGCCCGAACTTTTGAAGGAAGACTCAAATCAAAATAGGATTGGTACACATTACTAAAGTACCACAGTAAGGTTTTAAACTCTTATTTTTGTTCTGGAGGGCTACTGTTTGCCAAAATACAAAAATACTAGCATGAGGTTCATTAAGGATTAACTTCAAGGCACCAAGTACCTCATAAAACAGAAAGAAATAAACAAAATATATGTGCCCCATTATTAAGAACTTAAGGTTGAAAACGTCTTGAATTAAGTGAAAGGGGACGCTAATCTGATGAGGCGCTTAAACTATTATGATGATTGAAATTAGTTACCAGAGAGAGAGTTATTTTTCAGCATAGCTAGCACCTTAGCTCCCGAGTATCTAGAGAATTTAGTAACAGAATAAAACAGAATCAGGATTCAGACTGAGATTAATGACTTGCAGGTGTAATCAGTACTTATTAGAGAAGATTTGCTTAAAGAGATCCAGTTAGAACCATTATTTTCAAGTAAGTTAGTAACACATAGTTAAGTTAGTAACACATAGTTAAAGACTCAATATAGAATCGAGAGAGAAGGACAGTGCATTGCTAAAAGTTTCATCTAAGGTTAAACGGCAGCAATAAAAGAAACGAAAGTTTTTTAGCTTTAAACTTAATATTAGCAGATACCCGCAACTCCTTCAAGACAAAATCTTTTATCTAAGGATGAAGAAATAAAACAAGAGAATTCAAAAAAATATTAGTTTAATATTTGAATTATTACAATATAATTAGTGTTAAACTCATGAATCAATTATTAATAATGTTCTTTAAATGTTCTATATATTCCTCAATTAATTAAATTACCTATCAATTATTTTTCTAATAGTTTGCCTATCTATTTCATAAATACATTCAATAATTAAGTTGATGTTCTTTTAGTTTGAAAATGAAAAGTCAATTTATCTTATCTTTTATTTATACTTTTTTAATAATGGAAAATACCTCTTCAATGCAATGAAACTAGGAAGAGTAAGGTGAATTATACATTATAGTCCAACTATATTATTAAACTTTTTAATTTACTAGCTTTGATTAATGGACTTTCATATCGTTAATGATCAATACTAACCTTTTGCCTTAAATATAAATATATATATATATATATGTTTGAGGCATTCTATAAACTTTTAGGCATTGATTGAATTTTCAGATATATATTATCCCTCTACTCTTTTCTGATAGCTAATACAGAGGATTAAGACTAGCGTTTTGAATCTTATACCTATTTATTACAAATAAATATTATTATATTTATTGGTCCTTCCTTTGTTTGTTACTGAGTAGGGTTAAAAAGTGGATTCGTCAATGTTTATAAGGTTTTAAGCTTAATCACCTGCTCTCAATAATTTGCTTTGAGCTTGGAGTCTCTAATCTTTAATTTATTCTTATTTTTACTGAGTTAAGCGATAGATTTTCTTTACTGGTCAATATTTTATTCCTAATTTCTTGTAAAGCCTTGACAGGCTAGAGTTACTTATCTAAAATCTTGGATATCTTTTATTGAATAGTGCCATGCCACTCTTGGTAATATTGATTTATTTTGCATTTTTTAAAGCTGATCTTGTTTAGTCAAAAAATCTATTTATTCCATATTAAATTTTTCTATAAGTTGATGTCGTTTAGTCTACTGTATAATTCCTCCCTCGACTGCTTATTTACAAATCTTACTTACATAATGATACTTTAGTTTTAAAAACTTTGATATTTTTTTGTAATTGCAAAAAACCAAGTTATCTTTGTTTGGTTTAAGATTAATAAATATCAATATAAGTTCTCTATCTATTATTTTTTTCTCGTTATCAATTGTGACTTTCATTTTTATTAATAGATAGTTTAGTATAATAATTATTGATTAATTTTTTAAATGGTCATGGATTTTACAGATTAATTTACTCTTTGCTAAATAAGAATAAGTAAAACATTAAAAAATTCTATAAATAAAAAATAAGCTCACACTATAAATAATTAAATTATTGAAAATAAATTAAAATAATTAATATATCAAAATTTGAAAGATTAAAAGAGACTTGCAATAATTATAATAAACTTAAAAACTCATTCTCCAAATAAAAATTATAAAATGCAAAATGTATGTTATATAATGAATGTTTTAATAAAGTTAAGTAAATTCTAAAGATTCTGCCCGATTTGAAAAAGATCTCATTGAGACCAAGTCCATGAACATTTAGAGTGACTCGATATATTGAATTAGAGGGCTCAGAGACTTCGTAGAGGAAATCGAAACCCCCCTTCCCTCTCTTACCATAGCCAAAGGCAATTTTATCATTGTTTTCGAAGGATAATCAATCTCAGATTTGATAAAATATTAAGCAATTCAAAAGTTACCTTTGACTAGAGAATAAAAACTCCAAGACCCTTCAGTGATTTTGTTGATATTTTGATTGATAAAAGGTCAAAATAAAATTATACTTTATTAGAGTTTTATAAGAGTTTATATTGGGTTTTTGTTTAAATATTAGTAATTAAAGCAAGAATTTAAAATATTACCTAAAAGCATAAGCTTAGGGACGTGCGGCAGTTCTCTGAACTTTATCTTCCAAATGTTGTAATTTATTGTCTCTATAGTTACTAATTTTTCCTTGCTTCGCTTGATTATAGTTTAATAGACAAGTCTCTTAGACCTCCGTTAATCCTTTACTTATCTAAATATTGTTTGATTCTCAACTGAAGTAATGGTTTCTTGACATTTCACTCTCTTATTATTGCTGCTAATGCCCATAAATTCCATGGATTGTCTCCGTCTCTCCATTATTCTCTCTTCAAAATATCCTTGAGTGCCTAAAATGTTTCTTAAAGAAGAAGCTTGAACTCTCTGAGCTATGTTGAAGTCAATAAACTCTCAGAGATTCAAAGTCAAGGATATTATTTATGGATTTAAGTATCTATGAACATACCCAATCTTACGAAGCTCTTCGATCCCCTCTAATATCTATTGCAAGATTTAACGAATTTGTCTTTGCTATCTGTTGTTAGATAAAAATTCTCGCAAGTCATTTCGAGGAGAAGAAATCTCGGGGCTACATGGTCAATTCCTAGTAAACTGGCATCAAGATAAATTAGTTGTCTACATTGATTCAACTTCGCCTATTGAAATAGCGTATTAGCCTTTTGCAAATTAATTTTAGAACTTGTCATCAGCAATAAGTAATTTAAAGGAAAACTTCTGTAGGCGTAGAAGTAATTCTTGTTGACTTTCTTCTCTATTTTATCATCAAGAGTTAGGTAGTTGGAATAAAAACCCCAAAACTCCTTTAGTAGTTTGATTGAGTTTTTAATTGATAAAAGGTAGCAATAAACGCATGCTTTATAAGGGTTTTATTAAGGTTTATGTAGGGGTTTAGGGTTTAAATATTAGTAATTTAAGCGAGTATATGGGAGGTTTGGGGTCGGTTTGTGACAGAGAGTTAATAAATTTATTGTTTAAGCTAGGTTATGGGTGCGATGAATATAGTAACTAAATCAAACCTATTTTCAATTACACTTCTATAGCCAGGCTGCTCCACAAGTCTCCCACTACTGTTAGGTCTCATTGTCTATAAACATTGAATTTGAAGAGTTAGTAACTTAATTCTAAGCTTAAGAGACCTTTGAAATTTAGGCAACATCATATTGATTTTCTTGTCAATGATAAGACTTTAAAGTATTGGGCTCATTTCTCTCTCGCTTAGAGAGCTGTGATGTTTCATCGCTAATTTTCTGAGCTCACCATCTCTGCTTAATGTATAGCCAACATTTATGAAAAGAATGGGATATCTTACAAAACATTCAATAGCATTAAGAGAGTGATTGACTTTAATGTTCCATTTTATAAGAATAATTTAAATTATATATAAATATATGATTAAATTCAGAGAGCATAATAGCATGGTATTAAGTTCATTGACGCTGATGAAGCTGTATTCACGTTCAAAACTTTTATATTGGAATAAGAGGTACAGTAATATTGAAGTTTATGATCAAAAGGTTAAGATTTAAACTCATGCTATTCTTGTAGGAATCAGTGAAGATAATGGGCTAGAGACTTATTTTATCCATCCTTGCTCAATAAAGACTTAACAATACATAAAGTTCTTGCAATAGCTCAAAGATAAGTATGCTGACGAAGAAATTATTTTGTTTGTAGATAGCTTATCAGTTCACAAAACTAAAGACTTAAGGAAGGAATATGAAAGGCTTAACATTACACCTGTATTTTACATTTCTTACAGCCCTCAATTTAATAGTATTGATTTATATTGGGGTATATTGAAAGGCCACTTCAAGAAACTTCTACAATACCACTTGATACACAATTTGAAGATAGATACAGTAGATTTTATAAAGAGTGCTGCTAAGAGAGTCATCGATGATTAAGCTATAGTGTGTGCGATAGAGGGGAGATTTTGTGTGTACAAATAAATTTTAGATTTAAATGAATGAATAAGTTCACATATCAAATGAACTCTTAAATGATTTTGGTTTCTCTTTCTTTTCTTCCTCTTGTGGCTTGCTAGGTCCCATGTTTTTCCTCTTAGAGCCAGCTCCTGATTCTATGTGTATCTCTTCTGGCCTCTATATATCTTTGAAGAGTATTTTACATAATTCATGTTTTACTTGAGACTTTCTCTCTCTCTGTTTAATTTGCTTCACTCTTTCATCAAATATATAGCAGTGCCAGGTTTTTATAAAAAAGTAGAAGGGCAAACTTACTTGAGATGAATGGATGCTTCTCCAGTTCCTAGAGCCAAGTGTCGCTAATTTTGATTCCCTGCTTTCTTTTTCTTCAGGAGAGATGCTGTAGCGTTTCTTGTGAGCTTCTTAAATAACTTCATTTAAGTACTCAGGTTTTAGAGTTTCAAGAACGCCAAAGAAGAAGTTTCTCTCTTGTAACTTATTAGGGAGTTGTAGCTTTGACTGTTGGTAGAGAGCAACATCTGTATCAATCATAGCATCATCATAGAGATTTGTTACTGATATTTTTGGGTAGTTAGGAATCTCTATCATCTTTATTTAATTAGTCTTAAAAAGCCTTTTTATCTTCGCATAATAAAGCTTTAAAGAATGAGATTTTAATTCCTTCTTAAGTTGGTAGGAACAATCCAACTATTTGTATTGAGTTAGTTATGGAGGAAAATTTACCTTGCTAAACAAAGGATATGTTAAGGTTCTCCTTTAAAATTTCCCTATTAAATCTTGAGATTAAATTCTCTTCATTGCATTATTCATAGACTCCATCTTGCTTCCTCTTTCTAGAAATGTTAATGAAATTTAAAATTATGGATATCCATTCTAAGTTTATTAAAATCTTACTATTAAATAGGGAAGACCTACTGGATGTCAGCCTTAAAAAGATATACTGATAAGCATTGTAAAACTTGCTCCAAGTTTCACAGATTGATTTCCATTTTTATCAATCTATCTCCATTAAATTGCTCCTAATAAAGTTTAAATATTTTAGGAGGTCCTCCAAATTAGGCTCAAACTTAATTTGGAAGACCTCCAAGAGAAACAAAACTTCATTAGGAGCATATTAATTTACTAAAATGTAAAAAATTCTCATAAAATATGTCAATTTACAGTCTTTTTTGCAAGACAATTATAAAGAAAAAGAAATAAAATAATTCTAATTCCTTTTAGATAATAAATTAACGCATTAAAGTGATAATGTGATATATTTTGAGAGTTATTATTGCTTTTATATTGGAAGTTTATTTAAGACTTAGAACCTTAACCAGAATAATAGAAAGATTAAGAATCAATGAATATTGATGAGAAAAAAAAGAGTATAACCATCGCATTTAAATCATAGTTATTAATAGGAGGATGGGGCTTTAAAATCTATAGTGGAAGTTCCTAAAATAATTAAAACAAAAAGAAGAATCAATTTTAATGAATGATATAGGTAGAATTATATATTTGTAATTTTAGAAAAAATATGAATGTAAACAATAGAAAACGATTTAGGACAATTTTCAATGAATAATAAGATTAGGGGTACATTCTTATAATTTAAAGGCAGTTGTTGATAGTTAATATATAAAATTTATTACTTATTAATTGGTTTAAGATAAATATCATACAAGTTGTAGAGATAAAAAAATGACAGATAATTATCGCATAATCAAATTAAAAGGGATAAGATTGTTTTCATAACTTTCATAAATACGCTATTTTTGATGAACCATATATTTATGATATATTAAAAGTCAATCTTGCTAAAAGTTGCATTTTGAAAATTATAAGTGGATTCGTTTCAAATTTAAACTCGTATTATTAATGTTGCCATCAATAATAACCAATACTGCTTATGAAATATGCCGAAATGGCTTATCAGTATTTTTAAATTATATATTTCAAAACAAATTTGATGTAATTGATTGTCATTAAAATCATTATTAACAGTTCCTTAAAATATAATATTTCTTTCTTCAATTTTTATTCTTCCAAAATAAATATAAAAATGAATATAAAAGCATCATTTTGATAAGGAATGTGTTAAGAATTATACTAATTCAATTCTTGTCCAAATGTTTCTTGTTTTAATTAGGCCATTATCAGTTGATGCCACAAAATAGAAGTAATTAAGAAGGATGCACATATGAAATCAACAGAAATGCAAATAAAGTTTAATAAAATACTTCAAATCACATTTATTAATTTTCATAACTTCATTTATAAAAAAGATAAAGTTCTTGGTGTAATATTTGCTTTTATTGTGTAATTCTTTTTTTCTTAATAGCAGATAATTATTGTAGATTCTAAATTAAACAAATGCAATTAATTTTTAAAGAATTTTATTAATCTTGAATGATTATGGAACAAGAAATAATTAAACAGCAAGTCTTCAATACAAGAATATAATAAAAAAGAAAGCTAGAATGCTATATCATTAGACTAGATATTATTTTATATTTTTTTGTTTTAGAAGCATAATAGATATTTGAAAAGATAAAAATAATAGATATATTTAAAGATGCTCAGGACAAAGAGAGTCATAAAATTAAATAAATTGGACGTCAGATAGAGGCAAAAAAATAATTTGTTAATGGCTTATTTGAAATACTTAAACTTGAAAGTATAAGATATTAAAAAATGCAAAGTAACTATAAAAAATAAATTTCAGAATCATTCGACATCTTTCTATCAATTATCAAGCCGAGTGATTAGATGAACTTTTAGCGTTGCTATCCATTAGTAGTAAGGTTAAACGATACCGTACCATATAATCTGATATTCACAAGTTGCTGTAGGTGTAGCTACAATTTTCATATTTTATTTACGTATTATCGTCAAAATCTTTAGCGATTCAAAATCTAACAGTAAACTACTGAGAATCACAAATAAATTTACAAATCATATAGATAAGAGTCTATATACGTGATTTATAATTGAACTTGTTCTAGACCTAAATCTAACTCTCGATTATATGAATAATATATTTTAAGCTAAAACTAAAACTCTTTTGTCATTAGGATATGTATATCTAATAAGTAATAAGTATTTTCTACAGCGAAATCATTCTTGGCAAAAATGGAAACTTAGTTTAGCATTGTGGAAGAGAAAAAATTGCAATTAACAAACAAGATTTGTATAAACATTCATTTTTACAGATGTTACTGCTTTTTACTGTATACAGTGTAGAACGATAATAATTCAACAAACAAAGAGTTCATAGAATTTTTGGAGTATACGGTAATAATCAACTGTTAACTGTGGAGGACCAGTAGTGATAGATGTAATTTATTTTTGTCATTTCACGCTGATAATTCAACTTCTATGCATTCTAAAGCTTAATATGATGGAGAGAGAAATATTTTATTAAAAGCATAATAGAGAGAACTCTCAAATTCTTTCCTCAAATTAGGTTAATTCAAAATTGATTCTCTAAATTACATTTTACAGTTTCAAACAATTTTAGATCTGATAAATCTACATTATAATTTATGGAAGGAAATATAATAAATAAAACTGAAGGAACTTTAGCTAGAGAAGTTTTTACTAAAGCCAAAATTTATTTTATAATTGGGTTTTTAATGAAGATATGGAGAGCTATGGAGGATATATTTTATCGAGTGTCATTCAAGCAATTGAAATTAAATAGCGAGAATAATAATTTTTTCAAAGAGGAGCAATATCAATAAAATTAATTAGGTTAATGATATGGATGACTATAATATTACCATCAATCCCAATGCTCCATTTCATGATATTATATGCCATTAAGACTCAGAATAAAAAATTATTAACCATAAGATATACTATAAAATTAGTTAAGTTTGAGTAGATGATAAGGAGTTCAAGAAGGATTGATTCAACTTTTCAAGAATTTCTTCCTAATTTTAAGGAATTGAAGGGCAAGTTTTTTAATTTACTGCGTTAAATAAATAAGATGATAATTGAAAATTTAAATATTTCATTATCTGAATGACGACTAAATAAATTATTTTAATTGATGTATTGTTGCAAACAATAATTAAGTATTTATAAAATTTAATATAATTTATCATGCGTCGCCATTTTGTAGAAAAACGGTGACGTTTGCAAGATCTTTATCAAAATTTATTACATGTACTATAGTGGCTTTAATATTTTCTCGGTTTTATCTTGTTCTAATCATAATATTGAATAAAATAATCATCAATTCTTACTTGTTTTATTCATAAAATTAGAATTCAAATATCATTAGATATATTAGTAATCCCATTAAAACTATAATATTATTTAAGGAATTCTAAGATTTTCAAATAGGATATATACTTTAGTATAATTTAGAGAAATATAAATTATTAAATAAAGAGTTTTGAGTTTTTTATTCATTCCATTCTAGAAAAAATCATTGAAATCCAATAAGATTTCTAATATAAATATTATACTAATGCTTAATATTGCATTATAGTGATTTCCAATGACTAAAAGAATGATTAAATAAGATATGAATTATCGATTTATTAAAGAAAAAGGGATATTAATTGTAATCACTCTGTAAGATTCACAATTTTTCTAAAAAGTGCGACTTATATAAAATTAACTTACAAATGCTTATAATTATATTTTATAAGTTTCAATGTTTAACTTAAAAGAACTTAATCTATATAATAATTAAGTCATGCTCATTATGAATTATAATGACTTAATAAACAACTATTACAATTATGGCCTATGAGTTCGGTTTAAATACCCAAAGAACTGATGTGTTTTTATATATATTTTTCAAACTGAAAAGTACTCAGGTCTATCTTGCCCTCTCGACTCTGTCTGTTTATATTCAAGTTTTACCGGGAGTGGCTTGTAACTTGCAGAACCTCAATCATTAATTTTAACCTTTCTCTGAATAGATTTTCTGCTTGTATAAAATTGCTTTTATTTATCCCAATTTTTCATCTTATTTTTTTGTCTACGGGAGTAAGACTAGACAAGCATGCATTAAGTTATGAACTATAAATTAGGATAGGAAAAATAGATTCTCTTGTACATTA
This sequence comes from Oxytricha trifallax, assembly GCA_000711775.1. NCBI lineage: Eukaryota > Ciliophora > Spirotrichea > Sporadotrichida > Oxytrichidae > Oxytricha > Oxytricha trifallax. Next base: position 17,135 of record ARYC01008545.1, read on the forward strand.
TGATACATATTTGGCAGTGTTTCCTATTTAATAGTGAGATTAACTAGCTCTTGATGAACTGGATTAGACTCATCACATTACAGGCTTTAACATTCACAGAGACCTGACCTAAATGGTGCTTTGACAGTTCAATCAAGATTGCGACTTTTACATTGGTTTCTTTCTTCTAAGTCTTTTCCAGAGTTAATTAGTATTGAAGCATGTTTTAGTTTATTGCTAGGATCTAGTCTATCTTCAAACCATCATCTATTACTTAACCAATTATTCGAGACTTACGTGAAAAAGAACCTGATAGTTTAATTTGAGTACTATTGTTTATTTTTCCGCAAAAAACTTATCAAGAAACCTTGAAGACCTTCAAAGGTTTGGAGTCTCCTCAGTAGCAAGCTGTCTCTTTCTCATAATTTCATTACAGCCTAACTTACTTTGTATCTAAATCTCAGTTATTTAGTTGTCAAAAGTGAAATAGTTTTCTTAATTTTTATGAAATTAATTCGGGTATTATAATGAAATAACTGAATATAAAATATGATTTAAAATTAAGTAATTATGGGAAATCATACCAAAATTATAAGTATAAACTTGAGAGAACTAATAACCATAATTATCACAAGAATATAAGTATAATCTCATTAATTTAATGCTTTGAGTTATGATATATTATAATTAATAAAAATGCTGTATTTGATATTAATATTTTTTTTATTTTAAAAATCTAAAGGGTCAGTGAGAAATTTAGTTCAGTTATTAAAACAATAGTTTAATGTTATAGACAATAGAATATTACTTGAAAATTCTGTTTAATACTTTATTTAAATTGCTGTTAGACCTAATTTTACTGATTTAGATAATATAATGTCTTTGGCAGAAACAAATCATAGACAATATATTATTAAAGAGGGTAACTTATGACAAGTAATTAAAACACAAGATTAATGCAGTGAAATTCTTAAATAACAAATTAATCTTAATAATATATTCCACAATAATGAATGAAGATTTTGATTCTAAGTCTGATTATGCAAAAGAGAATTAGAATTCTATGTAAATTGAAAGTTATAAATATCCTAAATAAATTTGAAAATACTCCTAGCTCAGAAATAATCTTCTAAGCAAAATAAAGATATGATGAGAACTCAATAATCCTAATTTTTATTTCCATGAATACGAAGAAAAATAAAATGAATTTGGGACATTTAATAAAATTGTAATGTGTACCTGAAATTCAAGAGAAGAAAGATAAATACATTATAGGCAAATTCTACAAAACGTTTAAATAATTCAAATTTAATTCGAAAAATAAAGTATTCCAAAATAGCAATCTAGAGCATCATATAAGAGAAGAAAGAGTAGATTTACTCAAATTAGGAGTGTTTAAGATTTGTTTAAATATGAAGAATAAATAAAAAAAAAGATAAAACGAAAAATTAAATGAGCAAAGTAAAAAAAAGAACTTAATCAGCAAATACAAGAGTTAGGTATTAAATTAAATTAAGGATTTATTAACTATATTGTAAAAAAAAGTTAATAAATTTAGTTAATTAATTATTATCAATTGCTTAAAATTCATTGTTGTGACACTTTTAGTCTCACTATTTACACTTAAATTCATGTAAAATTATTTGAGTATAAGATGGAATTTAAATTTATACTATCAGGATATTAGTTTGCATTTTCAAGTTTGACAAACTCGCTCAAAAATTTTGATTTTCACTCTCAAGCTCTGTTGATTTACTAAACAACAAAAGTTGTTTAGTAAATCATCATTCAATTGGTTTAATAATTTTATATCCTTAATTAAATGCTAAGAATAGAGCAATATATTATATGAAAAAATAGCAAAGCTGCTTTCAACCACATATGTTAATTTAAAAATAATATATATATACGACAGAGAAAAACTAAATTAGGATAATCTCTTTTTAATTTTAAATAATAAATTATCCTTTTCTTTCATTAAAGAAGTATTAATTTTTATTTTATTAATAATTTTTTAATGAGCGGACAGACTTCGATATGCTTATTCTAGTGTTATATAAGTTGGAGAATATTCATTTTTTTAAAGTTAATTTTTGTTGTTCAAAATAGTATAAGCAATCGCATTTTGATCTCCCTAGAATTTGAAATGTGATAAATAATGTAAATATAGTCAGAAATATGCATTTAAAAATATTAAATTAGGGTATATTTCATAAAATATTTGAAAATATAGGTTTACTTAAGTTTTATTTGGGAAAAGAGCTTAATTCTTATTAAGGTACCACGATTAGATACAAAAGCATAAAGCCTTTTAAATTTTAATTTAGGACATTACAAATTTAATTCGTTAATTGCTAATTTCTATAACCTTTTATTTTTGAAAATTTATTTTCGATAGTTAGTCATAACAACTATTTTAGATATTCTCCTAGAGATTATACCATGATCTTCAACCTTCGTCCAAATTCACTATTAGTTCTGTGAGAATTTATAACTAAATCCATAATGATAATTGCAGTGCCTATTAGTGAATCCTGAGGCATTTATTGCAGATTAAAATCGTAGTAATTTACAATCAGGAACAATGTTCTAATTCAATATAGAATTTGCATAATTCCTTTCGGATTTTTATTTTCCCTTAGTTGAGTAGCCTAAGTGACGATGATGATCTCAAACTCACAATAGAAGATGTTAGAAGAATTCCAAAAGACTTTGAATTTAGTGATCCTAGTTTTTTCTCAGGAGTTTTTGATTTTCTTAAAATATTAAATCCCTCCCTAGCTTTTATTATCTGATAAACGTGAGGCCTTAGATTTCATCTTCTAAAACATTCTTACCTCAATAATTAATTTTTCACTTTTTAAATTTCTCTCATTCAAATTTAACCGCTATTTACTTGATTAATCTTAATTGATACTTAATTTAATTTTTATTTATTGAAAACTAATTATTGTTATCAATCCTTAATAATTAGATTTTTTCAACCTACTGATTCAAGTATTATGTTTAAATTATTACTTTGTTTAAACTGCTAACTCCTTCTTGTGAAGATTGTAAGAGAATATTTGCGATAAATAAAAAGTATCGAAAGTTTCCTATGTTTTTATGAATTTGGGCTGCCAATGTTAATTGAGAAAATTTTAAAAATTTTTCTACTAAAAAAGTTAATTTAAAGAACCCCAAAATATTAGAAAATCTCACAGGGTTATAATTAATTTTATAAAATGATTAAAAAATTAAAAAAGCTAATTAAGTTTAATAAATAGGTTGAAGAGTATTCTTGCTAGCTTTTAGAAATTAAACAGTAAACAGAACCAAATAAAAAACTGGAATGCCGGCCTAATTGATTTTTTCAATAAATTTTTAATTGGGAATGGAAAAACATTATTGTTTGCAACTCTAAGAGTATTATTAACTCTTAAAAGACAATAAGTACAAACAATAATTCTTGTGAAAAGTAACTATGTAATTCTTCCTGATGAGAAAATATTCTCTAGCTTAAGTAATTAATAAATTGGCTTAAATGATAACTATAATCAGTTTTTAATAAATTTGAAGTGGATTAAATAACTCAACGATATTTTGAAGGGGTAAAAAGTGATCATCAACTACGAGAGTAATTGATAATAGTTGAAAATATCTTTTATGAGTATGATTGGCTTTTTTTTGAGGGATATCCTATCGATATTAGCGAGGAAAATAAGCCAAGTAAAAAAAGTGGTTTTGATTGATCCCAGAGGATCCCCAATTACATAGAAAAAGGAAATTTGCTTCGACGCTATATTTTGTGTAAAAGAAGTCCGATTTTTTTACATTAAGATCTTTAAAAAGAGATAAAAAGGTTTATGTTTATGATTTGCTATTTTCATAATCTCAGCAAGAGTTTTGCAAGAATTTTTCTGAACTTGCAATAAAACATACTTTATATTACCAATATTATAAGGGGTTTCTGCTTCATATCTAATAATTGAATAATAATCTAAAATGTTTAAGAAACTCTAAATTCAGTATGAGAGACCTTAAGGGACTTAAAGCTGATGATGTTCATTTAGAGGAAAAATTTAACATTGTAAATTGCAATATGAGGTAAGGAGTTTATCTGGTATCTGTACTTTAAATAAGTGGCATTGACTTTCATTCATCAAAAGAAATAGAGGAAAAGGAGGGCTTATATTTAATGATATATATTATATTCTCAAAAAGATCCACACATCTATCGATTAATAAATCGATCGTGAAATTTAGAGTTTTTTGTTTTTATCTAGGACAATATAAAATGGAAAAGAAACCCCAATAATTGATTTCATGTATTATAAAAAATGATTGTGATGAATGATCAAATTACATCTTTAGAAATTAATATAATATTTGAATATATTAATCAACTATTCAATTTTGAGAATTAACAATAGAATGTATTAAATAAACTAATATTATTAAAATAAAAATAAGTAGATTATATTAATTAGATAAAAGAAGTGATAATAGTTATTAAAGAATCAAAAATTGAAATCTTATTAAAAAAAAGTTTCATTTTCTCCATTGTCATCTTCCTCATCATCAATTTCATCTTCAGCATCATCTGCAATTTGAAATCTAGTTTGTCCTCTTTCTAGTCACCTTGCTAAGCCCCAGTCTAAAGACACCTCTGATCCTATCAGGTAGGATCGCTAAAAATTAATTTAAAGGTATATTTTTAAACTTATTAATATATATTTACTTTATCAATCAAAGAATTTGTTAAATATACTATTGAAATTTAATGAATATTATTAATTTTAATTTCTCTATATTTGTAAAATATTTCAAAATAACTAATATATCTATCTGTAGCATTAAGAGTAAAGCTAATTAAGAGCAATTTTTAAAGAATAAATTATTGGAAGAATAGGAAGATTTAAAAATAATTGGTAATAGATACACTTACTCTGACGAGGGGGGTTTCGTGTTACTGTTTAGTGAATGATACAGCACAGACAGGAATTCTTGGAAAATGAATCTCATGTCAGATTTTAAAAATTTTAAATTATCATTTATCTGCTTACAGAACAACCCTGATAATTAAATGGCACAAATCTTTTGCTAAAAATTAATATGTAGATTAACATGGTCAAGAATATTTTATTGAAATAGAAATATACGCATTTGAAGATCCTGAAGATGTAAATTAAGCATTTACTAAAGACAGCATCAACTATTCACCAGCTATTCATCCACCAATTACAAAGATTAACCAATCAACCTTACTGCCAATTCATATCAGCCAGATTACAATATAATTGATAATGAAATTTTAGAGTAATGTTATTATTATTATTATTTAATGCTTTACAGAAATTAATACTAGGGATTAAACCAACCAGATTATATAATCATTTATGCTCTTTCTTCCCATTAAGACCATGAGTAATGTTATTAATTTTAGATTATTCTGGAATTTATTTGAATTTTGAAGATAACACACACAGAAGAGAATAGTAAGAAATAGAAAGTTATAATCCCCTTGGAAAAAAATAACAAGTTAATGTTTCAATTAAGAAGAGACATGCAAAATCTACCCAAAAGTCAAATCAGTTAAGCCTACTATATATTTAAAGCGATTAAAGTAATGTAATTTGCTAGAAAAGTAAATAAGACTCATTCTTATATAATATCAATAGGGCATTAGCTAAGAAATTCCTTATATAAAACAGCAATCTTCTCGTTAAGAGAGTAATCATGTCCAGAAAATTAAATGATATTTGAACCAGAAAGAAAAATAAAAAATAATTGATTTAATCCTGATGATTCTTAAACTAAAGACATTTGGGGGGAAAGTTTCCTGCACTGGTTTATGATAAAAAAAAAATTTTAAGAAAGTTTCCTGCACTTTTTTGAAATTTTTTAATTTTTTTAATTTTTAATTTTTGTATTTAAATTAATCTTGATAATAACTATCAACAAACTTCAAGACAAATTTAATTGTTATAATTGTACTTTAATTTATTAATCAATAGTCAATATCTATCATCAGATTCCAAAAACTATCACATTTTTCAACTGATATTTGAAGGTTCTGTATCCTTTCTTTACTATAATAATCCAAATATTGTATCCATTTGTTAGCGAAATTCTGATTCAATTTAACTTGTTCTTACCATGCAAATATAATCTTAGACTTTATTTTCTTGAGCTACTTCAATGCTGAACAATGTGCTCTTAATATTAAATGAGTCATAAAAATATTAAATTAGTTTATTTATGTAAAATTTATTAAAATTTAACATAAATAAAAAAACAGTGCAGGAAACTTCCTCGAGTGCAGGAAACTTTCCCCCCCCGACATTTTGATTTACGAAAAATTAACTATTAAAGCAACAATTATTCTCAAGTCATTTAAATATATTTAAGAAATTTTAAAAATGAGTGACTGTTTAAGAAATTTTCCAAAATCATAAATAATATTGGGGACGGCTTTATGAAAAATCTCTTAATAAATGATTTATATTAACTGGGCTGATCCTCGAGTTAGTCATTCATTTGGGTAAAATCCAAAATGAATCTGTTGTTTTATAAATACTTTATTAACGTTAGTTTACTCAGCCTCCTCATTCTTAACCTCTAATGTATCTTTCTTTAATCATTTAAGATAAGATGAAAGCTTCATCAAGTATGTAGATTGCCCATTGTAATTTGCAATATAAACAAAAGCCTAATTTGAACATTAGATTATAGAGATATAGGGATCAGAAGTGCGAAGAATTGACATTAAAGCCTCACTTTCTAAGTTTGTTGACTAATCACATCAATTTATTAGGGGATTCTCAATCAGATTCAAAAATATTCAATCTAGGATTTCAAATCTACAAGTCCTACTATTTATTTTATTTTTTCTTAACAAAATAATCCCAAAAATTATCTAATTAATCACTTAAATCGTGTCTAAAATTCGCAAAGTGAGTTTGAGTATATGAATATTGCTAGTAAGAAATCAATTCGATCTTAATCAATATCATATCTCACATTGATATAATAGGGTTTTACTACATTTTATTCTGTTAAGTCGCTTTCTTTAGCACGATTAATCATCAAATAAATAAATACAATTCTAATCGATCTACTCGAGGATATTGCAAATTCAACTCTTATCAACATATATCAACTGTATCAAACGCTTATGCTCTTTATAATGTTCGAGAAAATCATTATTGGTAGTCCATCAATCTAAAAGACTGATATGACGATTCTTTCAAGGCTCTTTAGGTACCATGAAAACTTAGATTATGAAAAAAAATTTCAATTTTTTCTCCACTTATCATACTTTTCAAAAAGAAAATTTTAGTACAAGTGATATTTTGCAAATAAATTTACTGTCCTTGCTGAATATGTCATATAACTCCTTTTTACACCCTACCTTCTCATAGTTAATAGAAATTTTTTTATTTTGTCAATATTTCTACCTATGTGACTTGTGGTTGTGATCTTAAGAACACTAATAAATTTATTATGAATAAAAGAATATTTTTTAATAGATTAAGGAGGTTGATAAAAGTAAATTCAAATGTAAATAAATATAATAAATGGTTTTTTATTTTGCTTCTTTAAATTTAAATACACAGGTACATGGTATAATTTAAAACATGCTTATAAAGGCCTAGTGTATTTAATAATAAAAGCACTATTATAATGCTTAAATTATACATATTATTAAAGCTATTCCTAATTAAAATATCTTATTAACTGCCACCCGAATTCATGATACCACTCTTCAATGAAAATCTGGCCTTAAGCAATTGAAAACCACATCACCAATAAAGTGAATGCCTTAATATAGCCTCTAAGTAGGACTCAATGCAATATCAATGTATGAATAAAATAGTAGTGTAGCATAAGAGTATTTACCATTTATACAGACTGCATTTGATATCATTAATATCTCAAAGTTACCAAAGACCACACTTGGTCTAGCATTACACAATAATGATGCAATCCTCAATTGCAGTACTAACAATATTTTAGCCTTTCTAAAATTGCTTATAAATTGGAAAAATGATTTTTTTTTAGTATCTGCAACATAGAGAATTAGATTTGCTTCATGAAGCAACTCTATGTGACTAAATATCGATGGTGCTAACGCATAATCTAAAAGAGCATTAGATAAAGATGAGAATATAATTGCTGCTCCCTAAGTATGAGTCAGCTTCAGTCCTAACAACATCGAGGCAATAATACTTTGAAGCTAAAAAACGAATGAGGATATCTAAAATACCAAAATGGATTGAAATGCCATTAGATGAGATGTAAGTGAATCTTGAGTTAGAAGAAGGAGGCCTTAGGAAATAAAAAGCAGATCTAAAAAATGCAGTAGATCTAGAAATGAAGTCTGATTGTTTTAATGGGGAACCACTAAAGCCTCTCCTCTCTATCTAAGTCTAATTTAAACTAAATTGTGAAGAAAACAGTTATACTCTCACTGGAAACGCGACTCGGGTTAAGAATATCTTCCAAAAGTCTATCATATGGTTAAAAAATGTGTAAATGCGACAAGGCGAATACGATAGGATGGGAGAGGGAAAACAAGTTGCTTCAATATCTTGGCGTCCAGGACATTTGTTTGTCTCGGAAATTCTACCTTCGTGAGATAGCTCCTGCTGATTTAAGTGGTGCACGGATCGCTTCTAGATATTAGGTCCACTCGAGACTTCGTTTGCAATACTGAATTTTCATAATGCCGAATGTCAAAATAGGTCATCAATTACTCTCAATATTATTGATATTTTTAGAGATATAGGAACTGAAGCAGATGAAGAGAATGCTGGAAATTTTGATAGGAGATGATAAGGAGTGTTAAGAGTACAAGAGGTGCTCTTCGTATCAACAGATTAGATTAGGAAGAAAGACCATCCCTGAAATATCATTAAATCATATATCCCTTGCTATCGATGTTGAGTAAAAGCTTGACCACATTTGCTTGAAATCCTTTAACAGTGCCAAATCATCTTCTTAATTACTTGAACCCTATTACTTATTCAAGCACAAACTGGGTATCTGCATCCCCTGAATCAGTACCAAAGTAGCGAATGACAGAAAATCAAGATCTAGCTCTAGAAGTTTACTATGAATACAAAGAATGAACTCTTGAAAGATGTAAAACAAAAAGAGTCAACACAAATGATAATAAAATTATATTAAATAATTGCACAAATACTACAAGGTATACAATTGAAAAGACTTAATAATCAAATTCATAACACTTTGCACTTCTATTTGTTTTTTTGTCATCCTATTTTTTACATTCTTTTATATTATTAATTTAATTATTATAAATAAGGAGTTCAGGTGTCACCTAGAATTCTTTTGCAAAAAAGAGTAATTTTTCAAAGAAAAAACAGATTTTCCCTAACTTATAAATTCTTTAAAAAAACTGAAAAAGATAAAGGCATTTATCTCTAAAATTACAGACAGCTTCTTAGATCAAAATAATTTTTCAATACTTAGAATGGCTCTCATCTTAAAATTGCAGTGAATAGGATAATGTGAAGTCGAGTAATAGGGGTTCTTAACAGCAATATAAAATACTAGATATGCTAGAAATTAGGATTTCTCACCAATAAACAATCAAGATATTGCAATGATGTGAGAATGATTTAATTAGCTTAAAAAAAGAGAAGACTTCAATAAAAAAAATAACACTCCTAAATATAATCACAAGACCAATTAAAGATTATATCTTCTGTGGCAATATGAACGGAATATTAATAGCTTGGCAAAAAAGGAAAATCTCCAATGCAAAAAAATATTATTCAAGAGGAGGAACAATTTTAATTTTAATAGAGAATTAATATATTGAGGCACTTTTGGATTTCAATTAACCTTTCGATATTTTGAATAGCAAAATGAATATGACAATAAGAATTTAAGCCATGTAAAAGAATTAAAAACATTCAATGACATTATTTCAGAGTTTTTCAGAGTTTCATAAAAGAAAAAAACTTCTCAGGATTAGAATAAACATAATTAATAATTCTCATTTGAATTGATTACCTTAGTAAATAACAACATCATTATTTTAAAGATTTAAGTTAAACGCATTAAAATTATCTTTATAAAATAAAAGAGATAATTCAACAAATATACAGGCTTTGTCGACATCAAAATATTATTCTAAGAAGCAAGTTCAATGAATTCAAAGGCTAAATTAGAAATTTTATTGATAAAAATTTCCGCGAAAGAGAGACGAGAGAAGTTGTAAATCTATTTGAGATGTTATAATAAAATATTTAACTAGCCTATGTCTCTTTAAAGCATCAGATTATTTTTAAAGCAACATTTGAAGTTGTTATTAAAAAAAAGTAGTTTTTTATAAATAAAATCAATTTTCTAGATAAAAAATTATTACCTTTTTCAAAAGAAGAGAGGTTTTAATCTTGTTATTATTTACAAAAAATCATATAAGTACTAAAGATGCTTGTCTTGACTATTCTTGAAACACAAAATAATGATACCTTTTTTAATATTTATAATTAAGTAATTTTGGACTTTTAGATAATCAAACCTTCAATTTTTAAAGCTAATTTATCTTGTTATTGAAATGACATTTAATACTAGTTATTGATAGCTTTATAATTTAAAAGAATAATCTACTCCTAAAAGTATGAAATTATCGAATAAGCATTTTCTTTTAAATGACTTGGAGAACTTACTCGACATATATTACTTTTCATTTATATAAAGAGCTTATTGTAACCTTTGAAGCTGCTTGTTGTTTATTATTATTCAAAAAGATATATTATAAATTATCGAATGCTAAAAATTAAATCGAAGATTGCTATTCAGTTCATGCTTTTCGTTTGCTGCTATACATTTATAACTATATAAGGGATATTTAAATGTCTTTATGCCCACCTTTTCCAATTCATAAATCGATGAAAAGGTTTTATTTTATAAAGAGACAAAGGAGGCTTCTCTTATCGATTTAGTTGAAGCAATTCTTGCTTTTAGAATCACATCGTCACTCAACGGTGCCAGGTAAGAAAGAATTAACCCCAGAAAACTTGGTAGAATTTATAATTCCTTAAGCTTTTAAACTAAATAATTCCTCCTACTAACTGAAACATTATCCAACATAAAGAGATTAGATTTATTCCAATAAGAGTTACATATTTGAAGTTCTGTAACCAAGCTAAAGAAGAAGTACAGAACAGTTTTGCACAAATTTCTACATGAAATAACATTAAAATATGCCAATGTTGATATGCTTGGGTATTCAATAATGCATAAAACTTTGAGTCTAATGACGAGGCCTTGTAATTTAAATTCTCCTTTTTTAACTATTGCCTTGTATAATTTTAATTAAACCTCATCAAAATTTCTTCAATTTAGTAAAAAATATTATTCTCAAAAAAGCTTTTTTTTTTAAGTACTGGAATTTGTATCTGAAGTTTTGATTTCATTCCATTTGGTTTAGTTGTTTTTATTAAATAAATAACGGCTACATTATATTCAAGTCATTTGTCAAATTATGGTTATAGCGATAGACCAAACAATGTAAAAATAAAATTTAAATTTTCTTATATATTAGCTTAAATATAGTTTGTCGATTTTGGCATTATCAGTCTGTTTAAAATATTCATATCTAATTTAAATTTCAGTATTATATTCAATTAATGTTTTTCCTGAATGAAAGAAATAATCAATTTCTTAGAACAAGAAACTCAGGAATACAAGTTATCTTATCTAATATAGTCTCAAATTAATTATAAATTTACTCTTATAGATTTAAAAAATTCTTTAACATGAATAACTAGGTTCTAAGTTACCAAAAAGAACAAACTCAGTAGAGTTTATTTCTTGGTTTGAAAATATAATAAACTTGATTATTAAAATTATTTATGAGTAATAGTCTAATTTGATAAAATCTATCAAAATCATACAGAAGTAAGCACTATAAGGAAAAGTATTTTTTCTAATTATTTATTTATAATTGATAATTTAATTGAATGATCCTTCAACTTAGCTTTAGTATAATTTTAAGCACTAAAAATATTATTTTCTAGATAAAATATTTGAATATTCAACTTTAATTTATAGTTAAAGTTTAAATCCCTACAAAATTTGGTAATGATTCAAGAATAATAATATTTAGGGAATACATTCGATTTGTGAAATAAATTAAAAATAGATTAATAATTAATTAAATTAGTGGCAGTTAACTTTCTGGAAACCTAGACAATATGGTACTTGTTCGATAGAGAATTCAAAATCGGCTGGACTTTACTATTGGCGGTACCCCTCTATCGCATTCCCAGAGCGAGTTAGCGCGACTTTAATTTTGGGTGATTTGTTTAGTTGATTTTAATGCTCAAATTAAAGTCGCATTAACTCGCTCTGGGAATGCGATAGAGGAGTACTGCCAATAGTAAAGTCCAGCTGATTTTGAATTCTCTATCGAACAAGTACCATATTGTCTAGGTTTCTATAAAGTTAACTGCCACGAATTTAATTAATTATTAATCTATTTTTAATTTAATTTCCCAAATCGAATGTATTCCTTCAATATTAAAAAGAGGGAGAGGAAAGAAAATTCAAAATCATTATTTGCAATAGAGTCGTTAACAGATACTAATATTGTTTCAAAAACGATGGGAGAATTACAGATAAATGTTGCTAGAAAATAAAACTTAACATAATTACTTATCACAAGACTTAACATTTCAAAAACAATCACTTTGAAATGTTTAAATTAAGAATCGTAAGAGATTTTGTGCACATAATCTAGAGATGTTAAGAATTAGAATTGGCTACAACTATAACAAAAAAGTGTTAAGATATCTGTAGACAATTATAATTTGCTGACTAAATAATAATTACTTCTAAAAACATTTCAGCGCAATCAAAACCCCAAAACCCTTTCAGTAGTTTGATTGAGTTTTTGATTGATAAAAGTAGACTATTAGTGCATACTTTATTTGGGTTTTAATTGGGTTTATGTAGGGGTTTAATGTTTAAATATTAGTATTTTAAGTGAGTATAACAAGCGAGTTTTTAATATATTTCACATAAACATAAGCTTAGAGTCATGTGGCAGTTCTCTGAATTTTATCTTTCTAAGTTGATGTTTTATTGTTTCTATTGTTTGTTATTCTCTTAGCTTGGCTTGATAATAGTTGAGTATGCAAGTTTTCTGAGACCTCCATTAATTTTATTATTATCGAGATATTGTTTGATTCTTTGCTTAGAATCTCTCTCACCCCTGCAGCTAAAGTAATCGTTTCTTGGCATGTCGCTCTCTATTATTATTACAGCTAGAGCTCAGATATCCCATTAAGTGTCTCCATCTCTCCAATCCTCTCTCTCTGGGAAATATCCAGGAGTCCATATACATTTCCTTATGCAGAGGCTTGCACTCTTTGAGCTCTGTTGAAGTCAATAATATAAACTCTAAGAGGCTGAAAGTTCATCATGATTTTCTCTGGCTTTAAGTCTTTATGAACATAACCTAGCTTGTGGAGCTCTTCAATCCCTTCAACTATCTGCTATACTATCTAGCTAATTTATCTCTGACATCTATTGTCAGATAAGAATTCTCTGTAAGTCATTTCTAGTAATGGAAGCCTGAAGGCTACATGATCTATACCTAGTAAAATAGCATCAAGCTAGATGATATGCCTACACTCATTTAACTTTGCCTTTTAAAGAGCATAATATTCATTAGCAAATTCCATTTGGAACTTGTCATCAGCAAGGAAGTAATTGAAAGGATATATCTTATAAGCATATTATTCATCAGTAATGACTCTCTTCTCTACTTTATCTTCAAGAGTGAGGTAGCTTTCTAGGCAAGAAAATAAGTCAATAATTTTTAATATAGGAATCTTCATTGCCTCTATTTTAACCATAATTTTATTGATCTCAGAGACTGGAAAGTTCTTGACTGCTTTCTTCATTTTAACTTACTTCTAGACTTCAACTCTAAGAGACTCCACTGGGTTTCTTGATCTCCTTTTTAGAGGAATCTATTCCCTGTAGGTTCATGAATAAAGACAAAACTTTGATTGTGCATTTTTCTTTAAGTGCACTTTGAGGTCTCTAGTATGAGAATATGGCTTCTCACAGAACTCACAGATATACTTCACATCTTTCTTTTAATGCTTGAGATATAACCTTGGCATATCGTTGGGTATATCTCTCAAGTGTCTCTTATAAGTTGACTTGAAAGGGAAAAC
>ARYC01008546.1:0-14957 GCA_000711775.1 Oxytricha trifallax
TTTTGATTAATTTCTACAATTTCCTATTTTTATCTATTTTAGCAAATATATTAACTAAGAGTAAACATATAATTGGAAAGAAGTGAATAAAAAACACAACAATTACAACTAGTTTCAACTTAAAAAGTCAAGTTTATTTATTTCAATTCTCTGATAAATATTGGGTAATTGGCTGTTGCATAAAATTATTATCCTACATATTTAATAATTATATATAGACTTATTCGTTCATAATATTTATTGCTAGGTGGTCATTCAGACCGCGTTATGATTCTATTTCTATTTTCAATTAAAATATATCGCTTAAACTTAAGAGCAACTTGAAGATTCTGGAGTTATATATATATATATAAAATGACTATTTGAAACTTAATAAGCTTAAATAGTACTACTACTTATGATACTCCAATAACTAATGAAGTTAATGAGTGCTTTTAATGAGGTTGATTGTGCCGAATTCAACAGTGAGGATAAGAAATCTGCTTATAAAAGAAATTTAACATTAGAAAAAAAGTGGATGTCAAGGTGCCAGGAAATTTAAGTTATTATGATAATTATCTAGATTAGAGGACAAAAATAAGTTAGTAAGTAAACAGAAAGATTTCTTTTCAATCATAAGGCTAGTATTGCTACTGTTTACAAGATAGAATTTATTATTGAAGTTTAAATGCAATGAAGTCAATATATTTAAGGAAAATATTGTATTTAATACACTCAATTAACACTAAAGTGTTGAAATAAGTGCTGGTATATTATCAATATTTCAATAGAAATGTTGAATAAAAGAGTTTTATTTTAAAATGAATTTATCATGTGAAAGAAAAAATTATATCGAACAACTTGGAAAGTGATCTAGTTGTGTAGATCTTTTTATTATATAATTTCATCATGTTTTTCAAACATACAGAAGATATAACTACAATTTTAGAACAATAAACATACAAATGAAATATATTTATTGTATAAATTCATCAATAAAACTAGAAAATGCATGTTTAATTATTTTTAAATCATTTATTTAAGAAAGATAAAGCAATATTAGCAGCACATGTTCATATTAATTATTTTTTTATGTTTAAGTTATTTGGTTTGGGGATTAGGAATGATTGTTGGAATAGCTAAATTGAAATACCTAGAAATATAATACTTAAACTCTGCTAGAAATGTAAATAAGATACCAAGATTAGACAAAATACTATGTAAAAAAATAAAAAGATGTTATTGGCACACTTAGTTTAGTCCTATGTTTTATATTAATTTATTTATGCAAAATAAAATTGTAAAAGTAGATTAAATCATATAAATTAGTTAGTTAATCAAATATAAAATTGTTTGAGTAAAATTATTCCAGTCTTTAGGCATATATTTCTAATCATTCTTCACTTGACTAATATGAACAAGCTTTTAATTTCCCACTATCTTAATACATCAATTCATTGTTAATATCTAAATCTTATTTATTTATAGCAATTATTTTTTGCATAATTCTTATTTCAAAATGGTAGTTATTATACTATTAAGACTCTACATTTTCATTAGATGTTGGATTGATCCAAATTCTTTTCTTCTTAATTGAAATATGTAATTGAGCTGGAAAATTGATAAAGTTTTTAATTATTTTCAATTATTACAAGCTCAGGATTGATTCATCATCATTTTACTTTTTTTTATTAATTTATATAATATTATTTCTAATTTTTGTTGGAGTGCTGATTTAGTTTTGTTTGTTCTGCTCTGCAAAAATGAATCTCAAATCGTATCTGATGAACTTCTGCTTGACTATTTAGCTTAGATACTCCAAACCAGCGAGATTATATTGTCTATGTAGTTGTTGACAACTCACTTTTTAGACACAACAGTCCTGTTCATCAAGTTCGCTGACTTTCTAGCAATAACCAAACGCACTACATTCCATCATTAATCTGTTTGTGTATGAAACGCTTCATTGCATAGGTTTATGTAATCACTTCAATCAAATAGACTCAAGAATTTATTTCAAATTAATTCAATGCTTAATTATCCTTTTTAATTAAAAGAACTATCAATGTATCAACATTCATAAAAATATTTGAGGCCTACAAAGTGGCCTTGCTATTCAACCTAAATAAGTTAGATAAAAACATGTAAATTAAAGGATAAGTTCTGTTGGGTTAAAACTACTCATCTAGCATATGAAGAAGTCCAGTTAGAGGCATTCATTCAAAAACGCATAGTTACTCAGAGTAAACTTGGAAATTAACGGAGATTTATTGCCGCTTCATTCTAAAATAAACATAATTAAATATTTCGATACTATAATTCTTAGTGAATTATTTTTTATTTATTAGTTTTATTTCCAATATTTTTAATAGATTTATAGTTGTATTTCAAAACTATGCAGCTTTATACTTAATTGTCTTATACTTAAAATAAAAAAGTCCTCGAGTAGTGAATAAATAAAAGATATTGATACACTTATAAATAAGGAAATGTCATGAAAATTTAATGCTTGACATTTGTATTGTATTTCATAAGAAATTTGACTTATAAACATGCAATAATATTTAATTAAAAAATATTAAAAAATATTATAAGTAAAAACCTATAAAATCTACAAGAATGGTTGAGTTATATATGATTATATTTTTATTCTGAAAACTTTAGCTATTTCAAAAATGATCGCATTTATAGTTGACAGCTTACGTCATGCTTATTTACATTATAGGACATTTATTGTCATTAAGAAAATAATATATTGAAGTTTTCATGCATGTCATTTAAATTTTAAATTAAAGCACTTATTTTATTAGAAGAAGATGGCTAGCGTGGTCATGAAAACTACAGATGAGGATATTTTAATTCACATATTTTTATCTATTAAATATATATTATAATGTTAAAATTTCTACCGCAGTTAGATTGTATCTCTAATATATACTAGTATTTGATAGAATTCTCAATAAAATGAAGTGTAAATTTAAAAGTTTTAAAATTCAATTTGATAGAAATGTTTCTGCATAGTGTATCAAACATTCACAATTTACTTCATTTTTTCAGCTTGTAGAGTAATATTCAAAATATTAATTGATTAAATCTACAGGAGCAATAATAGGGTGGGTTATATGCTTATATATTATTAGGGAAATGTTTACTATTCACACATGCAAAATTTGACTGAGCTATTCAATTTTTTACGTAAATGAATAATATTTTTATGCCTGCTTTTATAGTATATAATAATTATATTATTGATTGGCTTCAACCAGATTTTTAAATGAGGTATAGGAAACTTGCGAAAATATGCTGAATCTATTCTTTTCAGCAAATAAATTTCCTATATTCCCATTTAAAATTTAAATTTAAATTCATGAATAATAATAATTATAATTATCTCACATCTTCCTACTTTCTGCTTGCTTCTAGTTCTAATTTAATTCAAACTATAGCTTAAATATGTTATTGAATTTTGTTAGTGTCTGTGCCTGTTACTCCCCAATTATCGTTTAAAAAAAAAAGAGTTATTCCCCCCCATCATTTTTGGGTTTCTTAAAATTTCTTCAACTGTAATTCTAGTCATCCTTATAACTACTATGATGATTTGAATAGCTCGACCAATCTAAGATATCATTCGCATTAGGCAGTTGGTTGAAGATGAGCTTCATCTCTTCGTCTTCAAAGTTTGATTTTTATTTTATTGTTTTCTAATTATGTTAATACCCTTTTAAAACTATTATAAAGCTCTGTATCTATTTACTAATATTTTTTTTGTATTCATAGCTGTTTTTATTAGATTTCTATTGCATCTTCAAAGTTTATAACACGGGTATCTTGATGTTCACCTGCCATTCCATTGATTATGTTTTCTTTAAGTTTTCTGTAATTGATTAAGTCATTAGAATCTTCTCCACATTCCTTTTCTTGGATTCCAGGTTCTTTATAGATTGTATATATTTTTCTAGTTGCTTAAATGAATGTGTTCCGAAACATTATATGAATCTTAACAATTCAT
Organism: Oxytricha trifallax; assembly: GCA_000711775.1. Lineage (NCBI taxonomy): Eukaryota > Ciliophora > Spirotrichea > Sporadotrichida > Oxytrichidae > Oxytricha > Oxytricha trifallax. The sequence continues at coordinate 3,989 of ARYC01008546.1, forward strand.
CCAAATTTAAAAGAACGAAACTTTCAAGGTATAGGAAGGATTTGATCGAGAGTTGGCATATTAAGAGGGAATCTTTTGACTTCTTTGTGGGCTTTGAGGTATGTTGGGTTAGTACCTTATGATAACCTGTTTAGTTCATGGTTACTTAACCTCCTTATCTCCAATTATCTTAGATAGAGCTTTGCTTTCTTCATAAAACATTATAGTGTCTGGAAGATTTGTTTGTTAGGTTGAGAGTTGGATGTATGCGGAGATAGACCATAATACTGTCAGTTATGCTGAAAATAGTTTCATCGAGTTGCATTGATTATATCCTTAAGACTTCTTTTGTCATTTTCTGATAGAGTGCTTATGTCAGAATTTTAGTTAATTGGTATGGCATCGATCTGTGACGTGTCACAACTTTAGGACTAGATAAATCAAGATCTATTCATTTTGAAAAGAAGACGTCGAAATGTCAGAAAAAAATTAATAGTTAAGTTGCAGTACCAACTTATGTGCTTCCTTAGAAAGCTTTATAGTTTCTTGAAATTTAAGAGCAAAATGGTTCTTAGATTTCCACATTTTAAGGAATTTGATGATTTGCAAAGTTCTTAATTGATGTGAACTTGACTATTTACTGAAGTAAATTTCAAAATTTTTAGAACTTTGTAATAGATAGCAATTTATGAAAATGAATGAATTTTTTGTTTGTTGAGTCTGCAGTAATCCCCAAATTTAATGTTACGGTATACATGCTAGTTTAATTTAAGTGATATGAGCACCATAGGCTGTGATTGATAAAGTTTAGATAGTGATAAATAAGTTTTTCTACGACAGTTTTCATTATATTTAATTGAGTGGGAATTTCATTTTAATCTAATTCATAAATTAATAATTTATTAAAACTCAATAATTTGCCTCAAATTATACGATAATATTCATTTCAAAATAATTTAAATGCAAAATAATCTTAGTCAATATATCTCATAATTAAGTAATTTTACATTCATTTGAACTGCACAAGATAAAATATTGGCTATTTAGGAAAATGATTTGAGATATATTAAAATATCATTCTTAAATCAATAGCTTTTGAAAGTTAATATAAAATGAATTATCAAAAACATAATAAATATATTAAAATAAAATACTATTCTATCAATATTAAAATTTAATGATTACAGTTTTACAAAGAATTGAGATTTAGTGTATAGAGGTTATTAAACACAAGTAGTAGCTGTAATTTATTTATGTCAATATTTTGATTTACTACCCTATTTATTGATTCACAAAATATAAGGCGAATTTTATATGTATAATACTCTGATTAGTTTGTTTAGTTTATAAAAGAAATGCTCTTTAAATCATTAATCATAACAAAAAAATAATGTAATTTATTTATTTAATATTATTTTAATTTTGATTAATTATATCCTGTAAATATTCAAGATGGAAGAGGATAATGATAAAAATTTAATCGATTTTCTTAAGAAGTTAAGACTTCCGGCTATAAAGCATGATAAATTATAAGACTAAATAAATCTAAATACAGAAACTAAAGAAGAAATGAATGCTAATACTTTATACATAGCAATTCTAAAAGGGAATATCAATAGAGTTATCGTAAGTGAATGTTTGCTCAATAATTTAATTTACTTATCTTATGTTATTCATTATATATTTAAGCATAATTTTTCAAAATATTATGCTTAAATATCATCAATTATTAAGGAATCATGCTTTAAATTTTGCATGTACTGATTTAAAACTGTAATACTTTATATAAACATAATTAGATTAGATTGATTATCGAATAAGTAGATATAATTAATCAACTTAAATGATAATTGATGTCTTTGAGAGTTTTATATTATAATAATTCTCAATATTTAATGCTCATAATCATGTGCTTATTATATATTCCTTACTATTAGTTTTCCTCTGCTCGCTAAAATCATATTTTTCTGCCCGCACTTAATTTTTTATATTTTCAAGCATGCCTCTATAAACTAGTTGAGATTGCATTATTTTAAGACCCTATTTTATATGTTCCCAGGGTTTTCAGTTTCTTTTGCTGAAACTTATATTTTATAAGCTATTCAATTTATCACTCTTTTTTGTGTATAAAATTTGTTTATAAGTATTCTTTAATTATATATTTTTTTCAGTAAATTTAGAAATATAACTTCAAGTTATCTTTAATTAGGAATTAACGCTTCATTTTATTTTTCCACAAATAATTCTATTATTGATTTTCCCTTAAATATAAATGAATTTGAGAAAAATAAAATAAATTAATGTTGCAAGTACAGTGTCAAAAACTAGCTAGCAATTAACGTAGACTCAACAGAATAATCCTATATGTCTTGAGTTGATAGATAAGAATTATATCTAAATTCAAATATAGAAGTGCTAGCAATTATTTACTATAAGTAAGAGTTTAGATTAATTTTATATTCTATTGTTTAATTAAATAATAATAATAATAATATTAAAGTATTAACTAATCCCCATCTATAGATATATTTGAAAAAGTTTTAATATCGCTCCTTTTTATCACAAACATCTTAATTAGCTGTACCTTTAAGTTGCTCTTTTAATATTAAGTATTGCCGAGTTGATCTAACAAAAACAAACTCATCAATTATTGATAAAATTCATAAAAAATAGGTAAAATAGAGAAACCTAAATACAGAATAAAATCTAAGCATTTATAACAGCTATGAATTTGATATTTTAGTAATTTAAATAAAATGTGTAATAGCTTAAATACTAATAGATTATCTAATTTAAAACTTATAGTGAAACTACTGCTAGACTGATCCAGAGTTGGGTAATTGGAATTTCATTGCAATTATTCTTACATCTTTGTAATTGAATGATTTTAGAGTTTAGGTTCTGTAGTTGCTATTCTTACTGCTATCATATTAATTATGCTCTGCACTCTATCCCTTAGGTGTCTGTCACTACTTCATATACCAGTTATTTAAGAGCTTCTTCTGTGCTGTAGCAGTTTCATTTCTCTTTCTTATCTATTTTGTTTTCTGACTTTATGCCCAAATGAAATTATACTATCTTATTGCTGAACTTAATCTCATGTGATTTATTCAACAATTAATCATCTCTCAATAACTGCTATTGCTTAATTCTCTAATTAATTCCAAGAATGAGCGCCTACCGTTTTAATCACCTTGCTTAATTTTCTTATCACTTTTCATTGTATTAACAAGTGATTCAAATTCCATGCTATCAAAGTCATTATTATTAGTCAAAGAGGGATTGCAGAGATTCGTAGTATTTATTAACAAAAAAAAGATATTTTAACAACAAAATTTTCACATCCAGAGATTCGATTATAACTTAGCATTAAATGAACTAGTCTTCTTATTCTATTGTAAATATGATAAAAATATTCGCATTTTATTTACATTTTAGATATCCTGGTTCTTGACTGTGTCAATATAGATTTCAAAAGGTATTGTATATTTTTATTTCATAGATTTTCATTCGCAAATAGTTCAGGTTTAGTTTTTATTTTGCTTGACTCTGGCAAAAGGACAATTGAATTAAATGGCAGAATGGAATGCCTAAAATATTTTAAATAATTTATAAAATAAATTGAAACATACATTAGAGCTCTAATGATAAAAATAACTATCTCAAAAAATGAGTAATTCACAGTGACCTTACACTTGATAGCAGGGGCTTGAACCGACTACTGCATTAGTGATAGATATAATGATGTCTTGAATGCCTCAGGCAGTAATATCACTTGTTGAATAAGAACGTCTTTCACTTTTTTATGTAGGCTGTAAGTGCTATTTATTATAGAAATATTCATTTATTATAATAAGTTGTGAAAGTCAAATTTAAATTATAAAAATATCAAATTCATTGCTGCTATAAATGCATAGATTTTATTCTATACTATGGTTTCTCTATTTTACCTATTTTTTATGTATTTTATTAATATCTCCTGTTATCTATGTATAAATAAGTCTTTCAGTTTCATTTAAACTATTGAAATGTAATTTTATATATATTCCTAATTTCATTGATATTCTATCCTAGCTGCATATTCAGATAAGATTTTACTATATCTAGAAATTTCTTTGCTTATATGAAGAGTGCTTAAAGTAACAAAATGTTAAATTAATTTTTTAATACAAATTTCATGAGCATCTATCCAGTTAAAAGCTGTTTCTGTTTCTACTTTCTCGAGCTATAAGCAACATAATTTCAATAGAATTTATTATTTATAAATAATTATACTATTGAAGGTAGTTAGTAAGTTATGTATAACTTTAAATCATAGGCATTTTTTGATTAGCCGAAAGTGTTTATTTACAGTATATAACTGCCTGCTCTTTTTTTTAATTTTTGATATATTAATACCGTTTGATATAATGAACATAACAGTTTTTTCTTTATATTAATTATAATAATAATTGCAGAATGAGTACACCTCATCAAGCATTAGTGTTGTATGATGATTAAATCGAATGATAATTACTCTCAGAGTATCTCTCTATAGACTGAGTGTATTTTACAAGGTAAATAGGCAAAAAATATGAATTGTTCTCAAATTACCTTACATCGTATGTTATTTAATTAGAAATATCATTAAAAAAAGTAAAGATAATTACGATTATTGAAATGAAATAAGTAAACATGAGAGAAGGAAAGTTCAAAATTTAACCAGTTGAGTTATTTAATTTCTCATTTGAACAAGTGCTACTTAACTTTTCTTTATAACATCTTTTATTACCTTCAAAATGATCATAAAAAAATTGTATTAAAAAAAAGATTATAAATTATTAAGTAATGTGTATTTAATTAATAATTTTAAGTTTTACTTTTATTAAAATAATGTAATTACTTAAATAAAAACTTATATTGTCAAAAAGAAAGAAAAATAAGCCAAAGATTTAAACAAAATAAGGTAATTATCTATTAATTAATATAAGTAATACAGTAAAATTGAATTTCTACAATTATTAATGCCTATTATTAACAGATCATGATTATAAAGCCATTGGTAGTGGATTTATTATCTTTAAGAATTATATAATATCATTGTCATAAAAAACAGACTTGACTTATCATCCAGTAACTCAGAGGAGTGGTCTAATGATACTTAAATAATGCAAATCAGATATCTTAGGTCTTAATAGGAAAAACATGTTTATGGCAAATATATGTTATGTGTCACATTGACCTGAGCTAAAGTACTGTTATATAAAATAACAGAATATTTATAAGATGGATTGAAATGGCAATATTATTGTTGGGAAAATGTCATTCAATGAAGGCAAGATTTTAGACAACTGTTTTTGTCTATAGCTTATATTCATCCGATGGTAGTCCATAAAGTGTGAAACTATACAGAACTAGGTTTTGAAGGCTGATTTACAAATACTTTTTAATGTCTTTCACCATTTACTGCTGTTTTATATGTTTTTATTAATAATTATAGAGTTAGCTTCAGTTTATTTACATTTTTGTAGGTATTTATCTCATCATTGCCATTATTTATATATAAATTAAAGCAATTGTCCTTCATATTAATTGATATCTGGGGAGTACGATAATTAATATTTTTGTGGAAGAGAAGTAATCATCTAATTGGTAAGATTAAGGAAAGCTATTGATTATGATTATTGTATAAATTAAAATCAAATCATTATATATAAATTATACATTGAAAATTCTATGAGAAATTTAATTCCCATTTTATGTTATAATTATTGTTAAGAATTGTAATAAATTCCTATGCACCAGGACTTAATATATGTTAAGTTGAGTTATCAGACAACTATCCCTTTTCAAGGAAAATCATTGTTTTGAGTTTTTGTGTTAACATTTTGTCAAAACTATCATTATATTAACACTCTACTGCTTGTTCTAATAGTTCTTAAAAACAATTACAACATTAGACTAAGTTTGAAATACGGATTAAGATTTGATATGTAAATACTTCAATTACAAATTATTATGATCATTTATAGAGTTGAAAATTTGTTAATTTAAAGAATATGAAAATAAAGATAAATCAATTTAAATAATGCAGATTATTGAATTATATAAATCATAATACAGTTAAACATTTCTAAGTGAAGAGGTGGTTGAAAATGTACACAACATTCGACACGAGTTGTTCATTCCTGTTCCTAATGAGTAGGGTAATTATTCTATAAATAAAAAGGAGATTGAGTGAAAAAAGCTTTACCTTCTCCTATTTATCTTCTTAATTATTGATAGATCGCTTCTCTCATAATGTTGCACTCTTAGTGTAGGATTGGGTGTATTTCCATCTCGAGACCATAACCAAAAATATTTGAGCAACTGGTAGTTCATCACTTTTTTCAATATTATGATATTAGCAGGTATTGAATCATTATTCAATAATTATTATATTTTCAGTATTGCAAATGAAAAGGCACATAAACTGAGGGATGGAGGCCTACTGGTGGCACCACGCAATTTCCCATGGAAAAATCTAGAGAGATGGAGTGTCTGACTCATAAAATTGTCCTAAATCGTGAGATAAGTAAGCATTATTATTTCGCAGATCTTACTACGCCATTTACCCAAGCACTTTTCAAATTTTATTTTTTTTGTTCTTTTATTTCATACAACGAACTCCTTGAAGACTGGAGCATTCTTCTATATTCAATGTCGCTTTAGTCTAATATCAAAATCAATTCTTCATCTTAAAATGAAGGTGACTTGTTGAATTCCAATTAGTTTAATCTATCTTTTGAATGAGATTTATAACTCTCCAATAGATTAAGTTAAAATTGTGAGGAAAAAAAACTGTATATATATATATATATAATTTCTTAAAAAACATTCCTTTAATAAACAAATCATTCCCAAAAAATTATTATAATTATTTGAATAAATTTATTTCATTTTAGTTAAATGGGCGCAATTGGTAAATATTATATTTTTGATACTTGCGCCCATTTTTATTTATTAATAATTTATAATTTATAATTTTAATTGTTTATATTGAAAATTGTTTTATTTATGAAATTACTTCTCTTCTATTTAAATAAGTTAATTTATTATCATAGTTAAAAAATTATTTTATGCATAATAGAAATTAATTTATTTAAAAAAATTTGTTGCTTATTTTAGTAAATTATTTTAAAAATATCCATATTTATATTAATGAATAAATTAAATTTAATTTATATTAAAAAAACAAATTCCATTTCTATTGTTCACTATAAATAAACATAGTATAACATATAAATTAAAAATATTAATATAAATAATAGGCTCAAGTAGTAAAAATAAATAATATTTTATAATTAATTTTACAATATTTTATATTTTTATTTTTAATCAAACTAATTTCTATTAAATATGTTATTGAATGCTTAAAATATATTAATTATATTTCTAAACATTTAAGCTTTAATATTTTCACGATTTTTCGACTATTTTGACTGATTGGCTCAGGATTACTTTGCCACCCTTCATACTCAATATCACTTCATTTACTTCCCACCATTAGCATTCCCATACTTTGATACTTCAAATGCTCTGCTATAACATTTTTGCACCAAGGTACAACGCTCAAGTGCTAATAGATATTAGCGAGAACAGAAGTTAATACAAAACTTTATGTTTATATTCTTCATTCACCTATTCTGCTTATGTTAAAAGCCTCTACCAGAATTTGGTTGCCTAATCATACGCTTTATAATCATTGAAGCAAAGTCCCTCAAAATAAGCAAACATCATCTTATCTACTTCTAAATGATTCGCATAAATTGTTAGTAATACCTGAGATGGTCAGCCAATTATTGGATCATTAAAAACCAGGATTGCTCAATAATATTTTTAATATGTTAATACTTGTAACTAACTATAAGACTCTTCATCGCATATACTCTAATGCTCCCTCTTATTTATATCCTTTGTTTGTGAATGGCTGTGTTTTACCTTCGGTTACATCGAGGAATGATCATTTTGATTATATTGTTGGACTTTATCTGCTGAGTATCGCATAATACTTGAATGTTATTAAGACCTGTCTTATTTCCATTATCTACTGATTAATATATAATTTACACAAGTTAGATTGTACTAATATTGATCAAAATAAAATTATTCTTATAGCTATGTAATTAATTACAAAAGGCACTCATTAATTTACCTAAAATTCTAAAACCTTTATCTAAATTCTAATATTTTTTCAAAGGATTTTAATCTTGCATTTTATTTAAATAATTTACTTAATCTATTTAATTTTATGATTTTTAAAGTCAATCATTAACATTATATATTATTTTTGGATTTAAAATGATTAATGTAGTTTTTTTACTATTTATTCAAACATTGATTATTCATAATATTTGTTACTGCTCTTTTCTGTTGTATTAATTATATTTGTATTTACTGATTTAATTGTTTTCTTGATATAAAATTTCAGATAAAAAAAGATTTATGATATTTTAAATTAGTTTGAAATTTTATGAATTAAATTTACCGAGGAAACCCTAATAAAGATGCTAAATAGCTGGGATAGTAGATAAAGTGAGTGTGTCCCAGTCCTCCTAAAAGGCTTTTTAACCTACAAAAACATAGATTTAAGTAACATCAAATCTAACCGGGCCTCGCTCGTACTCATGATTTGTTTGAATAGCCTTTTTAACAGCATATTCGTGATCATGCCTCGTAATTAAAAATTATCTAAAGTTTTTACAATTTACGAAATATAGAAATAAACATTCATAATAAATTATATAGGCAGTTAAGTTTCTTAAATAGTTTATAATGTTTGTTTTAGAAATTTATAAATTTGATTATGTTTAAAAAGTGGGGTAAAAGTAAGAAAAATTTGCTATTTTCCCACAACTTTTAGGAATGTGTTATTTTGTTAATTTATTTATTTTTTTAGAATTCATTACATTATATTGCTAAATAATTACCTTATTTATATTAATTTAACTTTAATTTATAAAATAATAAAAAATATCAGAATATTATCATTAACTTTGTTTGGTATAAAAATATTATTAAGATTATCTGTATTAACTATATAATATAATAAATATTAGGATTCCTTAATCAGATAAATTTACAGATTAGAAATATTTCTAAATTGACTTATTATATAACTAATTTTTTATTACTTAAATTAAGAATTGAAATAATTCAAAATATGATTATATTTTAATGAAATTAAACATATTTATTGATAAGTAATAAAATAAAAATGAACATAGTATATTCAATCATACTACAATAATTAAGTGTACATTCAAAACCACTTAGTGAGGTTATAAGTGCTTTGATTTGGAATGTATAGTTGGGGTTTTATTGGGGTTAGTAGACAAAATACAGGTTTTATGTGAATTTAATGAATATTTAATGAGTATCAGTGTTATTAACTCAAACAAATTTTTATCTGTTTATCTTTATTGTATTTTTTTGACTATGCTCTCTCTAGTGATTCAAGGATATCATCTAATGTTTATCGAGGATAGTTTGGACCTCTTACAATTATCATCACTACTATGATTTTAATTTCTTTACAGACATTTTCTTACTTTATGTATTTCTAAGCCAAACTTATTGATTGCTTTTCATGTTTAGTACAAAAGTAAGACATACTTTCCATATCACTTTCTAGTATTATTGAAGCTACTGCCCAAACATCCCATTAAACAGAACCATTTGTCCATTTCTCTCATATTGGGAAGTATCCGGGAGTCCCAAGTACCTATGCCAAAGTAACGATTTCTTATCTTAAAGCTCTATTGAAATCGATTACAACTACTTCTAATGAGCAGAGATTCAGCATTAAATTTTCAGGCTTCAAATCTCTATGAACATACCCAAGGTCATGCAACTCCTTGACACCCTTTATCATATCTGAAAGTATATGTTTAAATCATCGGGGTATCGATTATGATAGAGATAGTCTCTCAGAGTCATTTCAAATTTCTTAAGTCTTAGTGCGATAAAACCATAGCTTAATATGACACCATCTAACTTAAGCAAATTCTTGCAATCTCTTCTTTAGGCCTCTCTAAGAACCATGTATTCATTAGCAAACTCGTTCTAATACTGTTGGTTCTTAAGAAGATAACTGAAAGGATACACCTTGTATGCATACTCAACTACTATAAGCTTTGCTTTTGCAGGCACGTTTATATTCAAGTAGTTTTCGATACAAGTGCTGAGATCAACTGCATTTAATGCTGGTATATTCATAGCTTTCGCTTAGAAGCATGCTGAAATTGTATTGCCTACTGGTTGGTTCATCAATTCAAATCGCTTCTGCCTCTTGTGTTTCTCCTGCTGCTCTCTTTATTATTCAAGAGTATTAGATTTTCTTTTAGCTGGTACTAGTATTTTAGTCTCTTAATCTTCAATCAAAAACTCGCTGAGGTGATGCTTTTGCATATGCCTTTTAACTTTAGCTGAACGAGTAAATGATTTCATGCATGTCGTGCACTTATACCTACCATCTACCTTTTCATGCTTGAAATAAATCTTGGCTTTGCCAGAGTGTACCTCTTTCAGGTGTCTCTTCAAGCTTTGTTCGGTTTAGAAAAGAATCTAACAGTCTTCACATTGATATGTTTGTATCTTTTCGAATGGTTGCTGTTCTTTTAGCTCCTCAACATAATCAATTTAAGCTTAAACTCCTATCTCTGCACTCTCTTTCTGCTTTAATACTTCTATGATAAAAACATCTGCTTCAAATTCAAGAGATCTTAGCTCTACCTACCTCTCAACATAAATAATTTCAGGCTTTTTAGTTGAGCCAAAGTTTAGCTATGATTATCCAGTTCCAAGAAAGATTGCTTTACGATTTAAGTTAGCCGCCATGTTTAAATTCAAATATAAATTTTTATTATAAAGCTCTAATAACCTTACTAGTTATAGTTAATCTGTATAATACCTTCCATAGCAACAATAATGGTTGATTTTGAGGTGTAAGAGATCATATTTATGCTTAGTT
>ARYC01008547.1:0-21196 GCA_000711775.1 Oxytricha trifallax
ATCTATGGTGTATTCAGCAATTCTCGTTGTTTTTTCTCATTTTATTAATAAATTTATAGAATATTTTCTGATATTCTATTTTTACTATCAATAACTAGTTTATCTCATCAAGTACCGATTTATTAAGTATTAGCATTTTAGGAGCTGTTTTTATTTAATTTTGTACCAATATTATTTTAATAATTTAGAAATTAACCTTTGAAATGATATCAACCTTTTATGATATAAAAAATAGTTTAGCCTTATAATTTTATTTAATAACTTTTATTTGAATTTTAATTCTTCGTTTCTGTAAACTAGGTGAAGGTCAATTTATTATGCATGAAAGAGTTCTTTCACCAATTTTAGATTCAAATATTTATAATCATGGATTAATTTCATCCCTTTTTGGTATTGCAAGGTTAGTGAACTTATAGTTATATATCATTATTCTTCAGTTTTTTTTCACTGAAAATGATGGAGTACCTAACATTTTATCTCTTTGTGCAATCATTACTTTCAACACCTCCTAAAAATTTTAGAGGTTTTCAAACTTAAAACATCAGGTCTGGAAGATAGTAATCTATCTATATATAATTAATGATTAAATATAAATTTAGTAAAAATATTGTTTAAAACCCACTCGAGGCAGATGCTATTATCTCTGCCCTGTTTTTAATTAACTTTTTTAAAAAACTTTTTTTTAATCACATTTTTTTTATCTCTACTTACTGAAAATCAAGAATCTCAAAAATCCATTTTCATTATCATAGTTCCATAAGGATTTATCGCTAATCTTTTTTGCTTTTTTTGGGTGCCTTTTTTGGAATCCTTAGTTGAATTTTTTAGGGGAAAAATTTTTTTTTTGAAAAAAAAGAACATTATTCTGAATCCTCCAAGAATATACCTTAATCTATCAAGAATTATTCAAAGTTAATTAAGAATTTTTCAAAATACATGACTAAAAATTACCTAAAAATGATCAGAAAAAATTGTCGACGGACAATAATGATAATAACTGTCCCGCGACAAAATGATCAGAATGTTTGTAAAATATAGAATAATATCTTGAATCTAAACGAATAATATTACTCCCAACAAAATGGAAGAACAAGAAAACTAACCTTAAAAGAGCAAGTTCAGGCATTAAGAATTGAAAATTTTTTAAAATTCTTAAACCTGATGAATATCTGCGAAGAGAAGAAAGAATTGAAAACTTAAGATATAAAGTTTGCAGAGATTCCAAACTATCCAGAAATCTCAGTGACTAACTTATATTATGATGCTAATGAATGATCCAGAGGTTTCGTACCTGCCTACTAAGAAGCAGTTGTCATAACTACTATATACTGCAACAATCAAAGGTGATTACTTGAAAGAAATTATTCAAGAATCTCATAAGAAAAGGTACAGCATCTCTTCAGAAGATAAAGACAAACAAGGGATCAAGATAAGTTAGAGCTGGCTATCAGAGCTGCAGAAGCACCCTTATATTTCAAGTAAGATTTGTAGCTTAACTCTTTAGAAAAATCTGGTACTGGCATCTTCTTGATGAAGGAATAGAGCAAGCTTCACAGAGAGCGAAAGTCGCAGACAAAGTATGAAGTTAGCAAGAGACTTTATCAAATATTTAATCCCCAGAGTCAATGAACCTAGATGCTGGAGCTGGCAGTAAGAGAAGAAACCTAGGCCCAAGCAAGTCTTAAGAGGAAAAAAAGAAAGAGAAGCCAGCTCCTTCAAAAGAATTTTAAATGTGACTAATATATTCATTAACTTTACTACAAAACTTATTTATATACATTCACTCTCCCTTAGTTAGCACACTTTTAAGCTATTTAATTATCTACTCTCTTCGCTGAGCTTTTAATAAAGTCTACTGTATCGATAGGTAGGTCATGAATTGGTATAGCAGCAGTTTCTTGTAATGACCTTTTAATATACCCCAGTAGAACTCAATTCCATTAAACTATGGACTGTAAGGTACGTTGAACACTGGCGTTATTCTAAGTTGTTCATAACTCTTCCTTGTTTCTTTAGTCTTATGAACAGAAAGATTATCAACGAACAGTATAATCTCTTATTCAGGGTACTTCTCTCTCAGCTGCTCTAAGAACTTAATATACTGCTCTGTCTTAATAGAGCGAGGATGAATAACATAAGTTTCTAAACCAGTATCCTCGCTAATTCCTCCAAGAATTGCCATTGTTTATACCTTGACTTTCTAGTTATATACTTCTATAATTACTATGCCTCTTATAAGGAAGAATTTTTTTGTAGTAAGTGAAAATTTATATGAAATACAGATACAGACTTATATAGAGAAATTTGCATTTAAGAACAAGAAGCAATTAAGAATGAAAAGCAGTATAAAGGGAACCTTTTCAGCTATATCTGCAGATTCTTATTATAAAATGATGCCAGATATTTTCCCTATCTTAGTTCAGCTTAGGGTAGCTTAGGTCCGCCTTAGGTCAGCTTAGGATTTGCATTTATTAATCGCCGCAAAATTTTTTTGCATCAGATCAGCATTCTTAATTTATAGGCCTCTCTAAGCCTTATAATCCCCATTTATGTTAATTCTTAATTATAATAATTATTATTAGGCTTTATTTTTTTTAAATTATTAAAATTAAATAATTTATGGTTAATTAAAATTCTCTATAGAGATTTCTTTTTAATAAGGTCCATATTTTAATTTTAATAATTTAAAAAAATGAAAGCCTAATAATAATTATTATAATTAAGATTTAACATAAATGGAGATTATAAGGCTTAGAGAGGCCTATAAATTAAGAATGCTGATCTGATGCAAAATAATTTTGCGGCGATTAATAAATGCAAATCCTAAGCTGATCTAAGCGGACCTAAGCTACCCTAAGCTGAACTAAGATAGGGAAAATATCAGGCATCGTTTTATAATAAGAATCTGCAGATATAGCTGTAAAGGTTCCCTTTTTACTACTTTTCATTCTTAATTGCTTCTTGTTCTTAAATGCAAATTTCTCTATATAAGTCTGTATCTGTATTTCATATAAATTTTCACTTACTACAAAAAAATTCTACCTATACCAAGACTTCTTGGAGAAAAGTGTTGAATTTGAACATAGCCTCATTAATCATGAATATACTTAATATTATTCTATTAGGCTCTGCATCAAAATATAATTTAAGTTATTGTTGTAAAATGGCAGAAAGAAATCAATTACTCTCTTGATACTATTGACATCTTTGTAAGTAATACCATTTCGTTTATAAATGTTAGCTACAGACTATGCAGAGATCTTACACTCAGGGAATAGGCGAAGATACATAGTAGCTCGTTGGTCTAATGAGAAGGGAGCCAATACTTCAAAGTTTTTTCATTGATAAGATAATCAATATGCTTTTCCTTGAACTTTGACTTCCTCTTAGGCTTAGATTTAAGCAATTATTGCTTTAGTTATACTGCTATAAAACGGCAGTGGAGGCGTACAGTAGATAAACTTCGCTTAAAGAGCAGTGCAATTGACTTATAATTGAGTACAGGTTTGACTTATTCGCTGTATATATCGCAGTTTAAACACAAAATCTATATACTCTTTATCATATATGAATAGCAAAAGATTGCTATTTTTGTTTCGCATTTAATTAAAAACCCACACCCCTAACAAATTCCCTACAAATCAAAGCACTTATAAACCTCATTAAGGGATTTGGGGTTTTGAATGATTGCCATTTGTAAAGGAAAAACTACTGTGAGCTATGGGATGATTCATTACTGCAACATTCAAAAAAAAATCATGGATAGGAATCACATGAGAATCTGTAACTTGATAAACTAGGTAGGAGATCCCAAAAAATTTTCCAGTTTGATTAGAGAAACTATAATCATTGACATGAATGCCAAGACTCAGAATGAGATACTAGCTAATTATGAAAAATAATGAGAAAAATAGATGGTATTAGCAATAAGATTAATAACAATACTAATACTTTTTAAATTTATAGAAAATGGAAGTTCTCGAACAGCTTTGTTATTTTTCCAGTATCCCTCGTAGACTTCTCCATCAGCATGAATAAAATTCCCTAACCAGTGCCTTTCTGTTCCTTGCATGAAGTCTCTGTCTCTCATCCATCACTGACTCAAAGTATTGCTAGAAGAGTATTAAAAAAATTATAGATATCATAAATGTAACTTACAAAATTATGGTGAATACAACATGGTTCCGTCTTCATCTTAAAAGGTTTTCATTTTAACAATAAATAATTAATTAAAATTCATCTATTTACTATTATAAATTATGAATATGACCTTGCCTGATGAAAGAATAAGAAAATTAGAACTCCAAGATATTACTAAAGAGTGAGAAAACTCTTTAGGGTGACATATATCAGCAAGTCGAAGATTTAACTCGATGATGAAAAGATAAAGGACAGCGAAATAAAAATATAATTAAAATAAATTAAATTAATTTATTAGAGAAAATTAACAAAAGTTAATTATAAAATAAACTAAATGACCAGATCATATTACAAAAATAACCATCACCAAAGAAGAAGTAACAAGAGAGATATGAATATCGACAGAAGAGGAGATAGTTAGTCGGTAGTCTCGCAATAATACAGAAGTATCATGACTAATTGAACACCTTCCTCAAAGAAGTAATGGAAAAAGAATTAACAACCAACAAAATAACTATAAATAAAGAGATTAACCAAGTACCAGACCCAGAGGATTATAGAGCGACGGCAATTCTAACGGGGAACCACATAGCATTGGAAATTCCAGGTCAACCGGTCTTCCAGATATTCGCAAAAGACTGGATCAACATGCAAAGATACTACCGAATGTTCAACATAAAGATGGGTACATCAAGATGGAAATAGGGAGATCCGGAATAGCGATTGAAAAAGAAGAGGTCGAAAGAATCACCGAAAAAAAAACGAACACTTTAGTAATGGGTAAATCAAGAAATGGACACAAAGATGATTAAACAAACTTCTCACATTGATAAGTGGGACGACTTAGTTCTGAAGAACGGAGCACAATTCGAACTAAAAAGAGATATTATCAATAAGGCGAATTCAACGATACAGGAAAACAGGTTACGGTTGAATGTATTTATCCACGACGGGAAATAATCAAAAAAGCTGTGACTTTTCAATTTTTCCTATAAATATAATTAAAGATAACATAATTAAAACATTAATATAAATCAAACTCATTCTAAAAAAGTCACTATTATCAATAAAAAATTAATATATTTATTTAATATAGGCGTCGGCAAAATAAAAAATTTGCCGACGCATGCAGGGGATTTTCAAATTATTTAATTTAAATCATAATTTTTTATATTAATTAAACACATATTTATGATTCATAAATCATTTTAATTTTTGTAAATCCTTTTAGATTTATACTTTTTTTTATACTTTTTCTTAAAGGTATTGTAATAGCACCCTTTAGATAAACCCCAAAATCCCATCATCATCTCATATTCAAAGTAAAAGAAGATATAAAGTAAGTAAATATAATAAAAAATAATATCTCCTACCATTCATGAATTCTCAATCGTCAATCTGATCTTCGACTGGAATAAGCTGCTTAATATTGATATCATGTAAGTACTTTTATTCCCAATTATAATAAATTGTATTTTGGGGTCATGTTTATTGTACTTCATTATTGTGTCTTGAATGGTAATGCTAGGATTTTAAAACATTCAAGCTATTGATTTGGTTTGATTTTTATTAAGGCATTATCTTTGAATGTGATTGTTTCTATAAAATAATATTAATTTATTCACTTTTATACTTAAGCGAATATCTTTCCATATTTGCACTCATGTACTTATTTTTGCAATATTCTCATGAATTATATTTATATTTTTAGTAATATTGCCTTTGTATTCATCAATGGCCTCATTGGAAGTGTCATCGACACATCTCAGTTTCTTTTCAACATCTCTTACTAGACTTTCTAGACCACTAATTTATTCATTATTTTAACTTGATAAAGAATAAACTTACTCTTCTGTTTTTTTTTTAAATCTGATGCTGAATCCTAAAACACTTTTTGCATCTCCATGATCTTGTCATTGATCCTTTTCACGTTTCTTGCCATTGATTCTTGTATTGCAACAGGTAGAGTTTATTCTACCTTTTTTTAAATCTTCAACCAATATTTAGAATGTCTGTTGAATCTCCTCTTGCCCATCAGCAACCTATCTTGAAATTTACTCGAGATTAACTGCATTGAGTTAAGATTCATAAAATATTTCGACAAAATTGAAAGATAATAAAGAATAATAAACTCGTATATCTATATATTTTAAAACGAAAGAGTGTAATGCTTTAATTTTTTAAATTATTTAATGAATGAGGTCAGAGTATATATAAACTTAAATGATTTAAGAAATTCCTCATCTTTGAAATTTCAAAATCACTTACTCTACTCAAAACAATATCTGCCTTATATAGAAGAAATAAGCTAAAGCAGAATATACAGTAAATTTGTGACAACTTTGTCATAATATTTTATGAGCAACCTTATCCAAATCTCAGAATAAGAACTCTAAATCGCTGCTTGCAAATGATTTATCTATTTAAGGACATGAATAGAGGAAAAATGAGCAAATTGAAATTTTCTTCTCCTCAAAGTCAGCAAAATGTTCCCCTTTTTGAAAATTATCTATAATTTATAAATAATGCCTGAAATTACATGTGACAAAAATAGGTTCTTATCTCTTGCACTATTAATAGATTATTTCCATTTATTTTATTAAATTAAATAAATAATCTATCTATTTTATTTATAAGTTAAATAATACTATTGAATAAATAGGATTTGAACTATAGTTCTGATATGTAAATTTGAATCATGAGCAGATTCGTGAATCCATACTGAAATTCATAAATAATGAAAGTAAAGGTACTGATAAGAAATTAGAAAACAAATAGGTAAAATACATTTAAACTATAAATCAAAATTATTGAATAATATTTTAATTAAATTATAGAGTATAACACTCAGTGAGAAAAAATGGAGCAGCTCAAAATTATTAGCATACTAAGCAACCAAAAGTGGATGTTGAGCAGCATAGTGTAAAGAATTCTAGAAGAGAAAAAGATGTGGTAATTAAGAATTTAACAGCAAGAATATCAAATAAGGAGAGGATAAATTACAATGACCTATGATTTAAAACTGAATTCATCTAAAAAGAAGCTAGATAGAAATGACACTTACAGCGAGATATCTATTCTTGCACCTTACTGATACCTTATCAATCACAATTCCTTGTTGAACCATTTTGAGTAATATCAAATATTGGAACACTTGGATGCCATGAAGAATATTTTTTTCATGACAACTAAAATAGACCAATCCCAACACATGCCATTTTAAAATAAAATATATAAGTAAGAATATAAAATTATCTTATTTTTTAATCACATCACTTTCATATCTTGCAATTAATTCCATCATATAATATTAATATATTTTATTATACCATTTCACTTTATTTACAAAATATTATGATTCCAACTTGGTAACTTTGCTGAAAGCCTCCTTAATTTGTTCTGTCAATTTTAAAAATTGTGGATTTTGAATAACATCCGACTCTTATTACAGCAGACGCTCATTTATTTCTTCCCAAGCTTTCGATTTAAGCTCTCCAAATTTCTTCTCGATCAAGTCTTCAATTTAATTAAGTTCAGGAAAAGTTGTGTCACTGTGTATATTTGATAATTCTGATTATGTATGCTTTAAATATGACTACAGTGACTACAATTCCAATCCAATAGCATTACTTAAGTTTCCATTCTTTGAATGGTCAACGAACTATAGCTTCTATTTGAAGTATCATCAATATTTTGACCCCCCTTAATTGGGGTTGCCTTTGTAATTTTTTTGGTATTATTAGTCTTCTTTTTATTTGATGGTGTAGATGCCTAGCTATCAGCTTTTCGAGAATTGAGGGTAGAAACTAGCCAGTTTTATGCAAATTTATTGTCTCTGGCCCAAACATTTTTTTTAGATATATTTTAATATCCTTGTAAGTTTGTCTGTCCAGCATGACTTGCTTCTTCAAATGCTCCAGAATCTTCTGCTTTAACTCTTATTACTTCAGTTCCTGCAGTTACTAATCATTGAAAAAGTATGCAATGTAACCTGAGTTCTCGTCACAAACCTAAGACAGAGGGGATCCAGGTTTTTATTTTTATTTAGCTTTCGAAGTTTTACCAATTTTTTGAATTCTATTACCTAGATTCATGGCTTGCTTAAATAGTATTTGAAGCTGTTATAATTAGTTTTGTCTTGAGCAAAAAGTTATTTTCTATTCATTAATTTTAGCTGCCTAAATTTAATAGACTTTTGTTGTTACTAATCTAAGACTGCTATATTAAGTTTATCTTTCATTTTGTTAGTTTATTTCTATAGTTTAAAATGTTCAAAATTCTTACAAACTCTAACACTCTATACAAAATTCTTATAATTTTTGTTATATTACAAAAACAAAAATACAGCATGTAATAAAAATTAAATTAAATAACTTAACTATAGACCCTATTAAGCTGTATTAGAATTGGTTGTATTGATTGTTAAAGGGATTCTTATTCTACTTTCGATAAGATGCTAACAAAATTTACAAATGACTTTCTAAAACCTCTAATTGAAAATACAAAAACCTCAAATAGTAAATTTTATTCCTTCCTTATAATAAGCTTATAAAACTTGTATTACCCTATGGTTATCTACTGTTTATTATTATAAAGTTTTTAAGAAAATCTTTCAGAGTCATTTTTTCACCATCCCATGATGAAATTTTGCCCTTTTTTTGAAGTAGAAAATAAAATTAGCTAAGGCTTTCTTTTAATGATAAATAATTTTAGCAATTAATTTTTTAAAGATGTTGTGTAAAATTAATAATTTTAGTTATTAAGTAAATTAATTTTAACAGGATTAAATTCACTTTAATCCCCAAAAGCAATAGCATTCAAATCAAAAAGTTATTATTCTATTGAATAGGTTGCTAGTTTAAAAAGTTGTCTTCTTGATCAAATACTCCACCATCGTGAAGTTGCATTACGAGCAGTTTATAGTTGACTTGTTTTATCAATTTATCCCCTTAAATCATTCATTTCATCCCTCATCCGTTTATTTTGTTCCATAAATTTGTGTTTTGATTTTGAGCCAATGTTGATACCAGATTTCTTTTCTTCCTAGTTAACTTGTCTAGATTTTCGTTTTGTGCTCTATTTCAATAAGAATGCTGATCTTCCCTTATTTAATAAAGCTGAGTTAGATTTTTTATTACAATTACCACTATAACTTATGGAATTATTTAGGGCATCTAAGAATTCGGGCTTCATGTGTACAATGTTATTTTGTGAATTATCAAGCCTGACTCTTCTTTATTCATTAGCTCTCTATATCATCTAGTTAATTCCTTCAATGTCAAGAGTCAAGAGAATATCAGTGATCCACTTTTTATCTAAATAGAGCAAGTCCATTTAATGTTGCAAATACTTCAATATTGAAGGCTTGTCTTCAACATACGATAAAAAATTGTCAGTGGTAAATCCCTAAATTTGAGGAATAGCAGATAGTATTTTATCGCTTCGTTTCAAAAACTATAACAAAGCCTAACATACTATTGTACCTCTTTTTACCCTGTAAGAATGCTCCTGAAAAAGTATATATTTGAGTAAGTGATCTTGGGTAGGTAGGCTCCTTATTCCTAAATGAGAAAGTCGTATAGCTCTTTTTTTAGCTATTTTTGACCGAACCTAACTCACATGAACCACTTGTAAATTGTTGTTCATATTGGGTTATAAAGAAGTAAAGTCACTTACAAAATTTATAAATATTAATAGTAGAGTCGTTAAATTTAATAACTTATAATAGTTTGTTTGACTTTTAATTTATTTATAATTTTATTTACTTTAACTACACAATTATTATTCTATATAGTAATAACTATAAAATAAACTTAATAAAAATCGTTATAGACAATGGAGAAGTGAAATCCAGAAAATTTTAAATAATCAGACATCAGAGACTTTTTGCATCAAGGTAATTGGTGGAGTCCATCAACAGAGAAGGACGATGACATTCCAGAATAGAATCTTGCTGATAATGATAATTCATAAGAAGAGTTAGTATACTGCAAAACAACTTGTTTTATGGCTCCTTGTAACCATGAGATAAATGATTAAAGACTAATTTCTCAAACAAAGCCACACATCCTATAATTAGAAACAAAAGTTCTACTAAACATTGAAAACAAAATTTTTAGCACCTAAATTATTGATCCTCGGAAACTTGTAAGAACAGTTGTTGAGGACAATAAACTAAACTATAGAGTACTTTAAATGAGGATTAGATTAGTGCCTTCATTTAAACAATAGATATTATAAGGCAAAGTAGAATCCTTAATAACAAATAAAAAAAGTCTCACAAAATTTAAAAAGTTGCAAAGTTGAGTCCACTCATTAACATTGATTTTCAAATTTAATCTTAAGAGTATGAACATATAATAAGAAAACTAAATTATTTTTTTTACATCCTAAATTAATATATAATGTTGTAAACGTTCCAATATTGATTGCTAATCCACACAATGTTGGTCATGTGATATCAAGCTTATCAAAAATCTGTATCATAAAAATGATTTCACAAAAAAGCATTTAATGAAGAGATTCAAAATTAATATCTCCAAAGTCAACTTAGCAATTAGAAGATGATAAGTCAATACAATATAAAAGTTAAATAACATTCAACATGAGAAAAAATACCAAATTAAACTAATAGATAATGCTATTCGTTCTATGTAACAAAACTCAAAATAAATAATGTCAGCCAAATAAATTCATGACTACTTGATCCTCAAATTAAATCTTAAGGTACCGTTAGTAAGGATTAGAAATATTATTAAAAACAACATTGGACTTATTTACAAGAAGGTATATCATATTGACAAAAGATCAAACAGTTAAGAATGTTTGAAACAAAGTTAAATTGCAGCAAGCTATAATGTGAACTTCATAAACTAAAACAAGTTAATTATAAAATATTGATGAAAGTAGAAAAAAGCTAGATCTTTTGAGAAAAGCTTAGAGTATGAAGGCAAGCAGAAACTACTACGATTAATTAATAAAATATTATGGAGTTAACATGATTGCAGCTGGGTTTAGTGATGGTAGGATTCTTTATACCCTGAGTAATGGGGAAAATAATACAACAATGTTTCTTTATTTTTTACTATAAATAATAGAATACTTAGTCTAAAATCTGAAGAATGGAGGATGAATACTGTTTTTTTACTCGATAATACTACCTATCACAAAAGTGTTCTGACATTACAAAAGTTAAGATTATACTAGGTAACTGCTTTATATCTGGGCCCCTATTAATTCAATATGACCCATATCTAGAAACTTTTTGCAGTTATTAAAAAAGAACTAGAAACATATTACTTAATCTCCTGACAAGGAAGTATTTTTGAATGCTTTATTAAAAAATATCCAAAATAGGGACTTTTCTTGGATGAAAAATTGCTATTACAGTTGTTTAAAATATGTTAAAGAGGCAATCTTACTAAAAAAATATGAAGCACATTCAAATAAAAATAAAAGGTTAATTCAAACTATGGAATAAAATAAAATAAAAAAATTAAAATTTTTGAGACCTATAGAGTGAGAAGTCTTATTGAAGCTACTATGTCCAATCAAAAAAAGTAAATACTACTTATAAAGTTAAAAAAATAAATTAACTTTGATTATGTTTAAATATATTACTAACTAAAATATTTTTTAAAAGTTAAAATTTGTTAATTTAATTAATTTTCAATATAATTTAATAATTTTCATTTCTTCATCACCCTTGATCTAATTGCCAACATGAACTGTATAGTCTTTATTAGGGTCTGACCTAGTGAATATTTCCAATCTATACTGCCCTTGAAAAACTTAATCAATCATATCCCAGAATTTAAGGCTTCTTCGAATGTTCAGTTCTTTTTGCCCAAATCTCATCAGGAATCCAATCTAACTTTGCCTTATCAAAATTGCCGTTGACACCAATGAGGCAATACTCAATTGAGTATTCTGGTTTAGCGCTATTTATTAAGTTTCCTTTATAAGTTAGTTCAATCCATGCCAGACTTTTTATTATGCTTAGTGTTGTAGAGTGTCCAATAGAATAATATACCATGCTGTTGAATCAAAGTTAAAGGTATTTATTTGAGTCTGTGATTTGGTAGATAAGAGTAAGGCATCAATTTCTGACCTTTCCATGGGTTGTCTTCAACAAACAAATATAGAAAATAAAGCTCCTGTTAATCTCAAGATGATTTTGTGTAAATTTTGCCAAAAGTCATCATTCCTAACATCAAAGCAAAACATATTGGTCTTCCTTAGGCCATGTTTTCTCTATAATAGTCCTACCATTCTTTGCAAATATACCCACCTTTAACCTCATAGATGTACTCAGGAATTTAAATCTCTTTTACGTTGGGATAATTGTCATACGTTAAAATCTTCATGGATTAGTAACTGCATTGCTCAAGCTGCTTTTATTCGATTAAAAACTAGATTTCAGGAATTTTTGTCATGTCAACATGAGAAAATTTACGCACGTGCCTTTCACAAAGATCCTTTTTTGTGTAAGTTTCTGGCATCCTATACGTTCAAGCGTCTGTAAGAGTCTTCAGCTCGTTAAATCTTATGAAAGTTATGGCATTAGTTCTTGTCATACAAGTGATTCACTCTTGTATGGAAGTTTTTGAAAGATTTATGGCAGTAATTGCAGTAGTAGCCCTCAGGTAAAGCTCTTCCTTCATTAGCTAGCTTGTTCAGTTCCTCAAATAATACCTGGAATTCTTTGCTGTTTTCTTAGAATACTTTTTGATTAAATTATTATTGTTAAATGTGTAGAACACTTTAAGTACACCAAAATTTCAGAATATTTAAAACATGAATATTTGTTTTTGTGAAAAAACTAAACACAGTTAAGTACTCATTGTTTGTAAAGTTTTTATAACTTGAAAGTTATGAGGGCATTTTTCACCATTCTATGGTGAAATTTTGCCCTTAAATGAAAAATACAATTTTCCTCAAAACTAATCTCTCAACCCTGAATCACTATCATCATGAAGAAGTTTATTTCATAATGATATTCTTACGGAAGTTTTGGCTTTGTTTTATTCCTTTTTTAATTTACTAAGTTCTATAAAGATTATTATAGATCCTTAAGGATTTCTTAAAATTTAAAGGAATTTTGAATTCTAAACTTAACTCATATTACTTAATTAATCTATAATATTCTATTAAAAATATAGAAATCGCCTGAATGCGTCGGCAAATTATAAAATTTGCTGACGCCAAGATTTATGAATTTTGAAAATAAAAAATAAAGAATAATCAATAAAGGACTTAAACAATATTAAATTTAATTAATTATTCAAATTAAGATTAATTATATAAATAAATAAAAATGCCAATGATCATGGCTATTATAAAATCCCACAAGAAGCCTAGGATGGGAAAGGGGAAGAGAGGTCCAAGAGAGAGCACGAGTTGATATAAAAGAAGATCACCATTCCTCAAGAGAACATCAAGACTCATGAAAATGATACGATTACTTAGAAGAAGGAGAAGGACCCGGAAGATAAAGAGGAAGAAAAAGAGAAAATAAAAGAGACGGGGAAGGGAGCAGAAGTGAGAGTAAAGAATAACACGATTCTTTATTTTGAATTTTCTCAATTCTATTGTTATTTTATTTTACTTACCTAAGTGATTTACCAACTAACTAACTAACTATAGTTTGTTTCTTCGCTTTATATTGATGGTATATGTAGTTTAAATTAGTTAACCCCAATCCTTAAATACCAATTAAATAGTCTTTTTGATGTTGTTGACTTAGTGTTAGTTATTCATTTTATAAAATTATTAATATTTAAGTATCGTTAGCAGAGTCATTATTAATTCCAATTCTAACGCTATTTATTAGGAATTGGGATGAGATAATGTTTTAGTTGTTTTTTTAAAGGAGGGAATTAATGATAGTATTAATTGAAATGGTTTTATTGCATACTATTTTTCTAATTTTATTTTCACAGACCCCCTTAATAGTTGATTAATTTTCATTTACAGTGTGTTTGCCTAAGGTATCAGTAGTTTAATTATAGATAAAACTAAGAATCAGAAGATATAATAAACAAAGTATTATTATAACTTACTTTTTAAAATATTTTAGTAAAAGCAGATTTGGCTTTGTGAAAATATAAGTCGGTAAATATTATTTATTCTTAAGATTGTAAAGTTTCATCTATTTGCTTCTCAGGTATTTATTATGAGGTGTGTGATTCTTATCATAGTAGATTTGCTGTAATAAAATCTTAAACTACTGCCAACCTTTAATGCTTGTTTTTCGAAGAAACATTCCCATTCTGTTTTGCATGAAAATAACCAAATTTATTATTTCTTAAATCATTCAATGATTAGATATTTGCTACAGATTGTTTCATTTTTATTCAGGATGCTTTAAGGTATCTTCCAAACTCTTTCAATATCTATTTTAAAATAAAAACTATATTAATCACAATTATCACTAAAGCCATTAATAACTTCTTCAATAATTCACAATATTTGCTTAAAATTACTCTTGAGTTAAATATAGTTATTGAGTGTTTAAGAAAATAGATGAATTGTAATTAACTTTATTTATGTGAGCTCATAATCTTAAAAAAAATTCTAATAAAATAAAAGCATTGCAGAAATCAGATATAAAACGTAACATTGTTTTAATTTTGACTATGAGCAATTATTTTACTACGTTAGCTCATATTCAAAAAAGGTACGTTATAATTGAATATTATGGATCTTATCATATACTTTGCATGTTCATCTTGTCAGAGCACTTCTTTTGCACAAAACTATACCCTACGTCTGGCTTTCTCTGATGGTCTCAAACGGGAGATATCACTACATTCTCAGATATAATATAGAACAAGTAAATTTTGACATAGCCTTTTTTAGGGATCATGTACTTTTCAAAGCAATGTGATGAATAGAAGCTCCATTCTTAATGTATTATACCAGTATTTTTAAGCTTCAACCGCATGTTGCCTTCAACCTCCTTGCATCCATACTTCTTTATGAACTTCAATTTCATTTATCTGAATCTTTTGAAATTGAAGCATATTGAAATCTACACTTCTGCTCTATTTTATTAGATCTTTTCATCCTACTATCAAATCCTATAAGAATCGCATTGTTGATTGTTTACTTAGGGGAGACAGTAATCTTCTATAAATGTTACAATTACTAATGCTTACGATTAAATCTGATGAAGATAATCAAATCCTTGTTTGATCTGAATTTTTATAATGACACTCTAAAGCCAAATCTTTTACTATTATCTATCTACATCATAAAATAACATTAAAGAATTTGAAATTAACTTACAGATTTGAACATTATTTCTGATTAGTAAATTTGAATCCTCAGTAAATTCATGAGTCTCTTACTGAAATTCGTGAATTTTAGCCTCATACTATATTTATCAGAATTTAATTTTTAAGAGTATTTATCAATTTTGGTAAAACAAATTAAAATTTTATAGTAATATACTATATAATATAAATCATAAAAGCTAAGTTTTTAGTAAATCTCACTTTTCTACAAAAATTTGAGTAATCTATCAATTCTCTTATAAATCACTTGTAGAAATTTCTTGAGATAATTTTATAGAATAGTATTGACTTTTCTTAATGGGAAAGTTTAAGATATTAAATAAATAGTCTTATGAAGTTACTATAATTTTGAAGCCTCATTTACCATAGGGGTATGTATAGTTATTTTTTACCATTGAAAATCTTATAATTTAACTTCCTATAGGTCTGAGAAGCAGTTAAATAGTAGTATGGGTACTTATTATTGAGAAGGAGGACTCTATCCTCAAATGATAGACATTTCTGCTTCTCTAATATTTAATGGCATGAAATGTTGAGTTGAAATTATTAAGAGAGAGATTTATCTCTCGTGGACTTGACTCTTTCGCTAGTTTTTTGTCGCAGTTATTTATGGGATTAATGTTTTCGAACCTTCTATTTATGCGCTCCAAGAGTTTTAGATATAGTTTTGTAGCTGAAAAACATCTTGGTTTTCTTGAATTATTGAGTTGGGCCATACCTCAAGACTTCTCCATAAATCTTAAATTTTTTCCATCTTTCAAAAAAATAATCATCCATTAAATTAGATAGATTTTTTTTTATATTTCTAAAAATTAATTAACGCTTTTTTTGTAAAAAATATTATTAATGATTGTACTGAGAGACTATACTATAAACTAAATGTAGTATCCAAATCCATTTCTAATCTTTATTTTAAAATTAAGTTCAAATGATTATAAATATAAAAAAATGAGATCAACATAAGATCGTATATGAAAAGAAAAACAGCTTTAAAAAAGCAATATTTCTGCTTAGTTTCAATTTTAAAATAAATATTTTGCAGCTTATATACAATAAATTCAGGTTTATTATAGATTTTAGGTAAAAACTAGTTATAAATGCTTCATTATTTTTATAACTATTATTTATTTTTATTTTTATAACTATTATCATTTCCTTCAACCATCTGGAAATTTGAAAGCTCTATTTCCTGATGAGACTAAAGAGAAATTGGTAGAATATTTATTACAGCAAGCTACAAACAAGTTCAACATAAAGAAAATATCTAGAACTGAATAGTCTTGAGAATCGAAAGAAATTCTAAGAAAATAAAGGATATGATAGAAGTGGCAAAGTATGGATCATAGGCATAAATAAAAAGTAAATAAAACAAGTCAATGAGAGATCTATTAGACGGTAGGACAGAGATTCAAGGGGAGGTAATTTCCTGCACTTTTATTTTATTTTACATAAAATAGTTAAAAATTTTTATGGCTCATTAATATTAATAGTATAATGTTCATCATATTAAAATATAATTATGAAAAGAAAAAGATAAATTGAATCAGAATTTTAAAAACAATTAGATTCAATATTTGGAATTGCTATGAATGCAGCATTGTAATGGTTAAGAGACATATACCTACTAATATCATATGAAATTTAGAGTTTTTGGAATCTGATGTGAGATATTGACTATTGATTAATAATTTAATATAATTATAACAATGATATATGTTATAAAGATCAATTTAACAAAAAAATAAAAATATAAAAAGTACATGAAACTTCCGCACAATTTTTTTATCATAAATCAGTGTAGGAAACTTCCCACCAGATTCAAAATTGAGTTGGTGAATAACATGATGGAAATAAATATAGCTTAGTCTTAAGATTGTGGGTTATACATAGTTAAACTATTAGATGATTGCAAAAGGCTGGATTAAATACAAAGATACTTTTTAATGTTCAAATTGCAAGATAAAGATTAGAAATTCTGGTCTTAAAATCAAGAAAAAAGTAGAGGAAACAAATCTGTAATAGAAGGCCTCACTAAAATGGAAAAATTTGTAGATGAAAGCAGAACTAAATAGTCAACTAAGCCAAAATGCCATGTGATGAAATAGTCTAATTGAAATAATGGTAATTAGACTAAACCAAGATATGATAGACAAAAAAGTGATTTTAACAGTACGACTGTAATAATCTGAATGAGCTTGAAAGCTACATTTTTATTGGTAAAGCATAGTCACAACCATCAGGAGTTGCTAAATCTAAACTCCAAGCAGTGTTAATGCATTCGTGAACAACCACAGCGAAATAGTTCAGAAGAAGAGGGTAGTGATACCAAGCACAAAATATAAGTTGAGGAGACTAATAATCTGAAATTAAATACGGATAAGGTGTCACTTATTTAAGTTTCTCTTTCAGATGTCTCTCATTGAGTTTACACATCATGTTTTATTAATAATTTATTTAAAGTTAATGATTAATAAACATACTCTTTAAATATTTAAATTCGGGGGGGGGGGGAAGTTTCCTGCACTCGAGGAAGTTTCCTGCACTGTTTTTTTATTTATGTTAAATTTAATAAATTTTACATAAATTAGCAAATTTAATATTTTTATGACCCATTAAATATTAAGAGCATATTATTCATCATTGAATTAGCTCAAGAAAATATATTCTAACATCATATAGGTATAGTAAGAACAAGATAAATTGAATCAGAATTTCACCAACAATTGAATACAATATTTTATATTACTATAGTAAAGCAATATTAAATTTAAGAGATAGAACCTATAAATATCAGATGAAAAATGTCAGATTTTTTTGAATCTAATGAAAGATATTGACTATTTATTGATAAATAAAAGTATAATTATAACGATGAAATTAATCCTGAAGTTGGTTGATAGTTGTTATAAAGATTAATTTAATTAAAATATTAAAAAATCTAAAAATTTAAAATTAAAAAAAGTGCAGGAAACATCCCTAAAATTTTTTTTTATCTTAAACCAGTGCAGGAAACTTTCCCCCCCCCTTAAATTCTATCATATATTAATTCATATTACTTCACCAAATTTATCTTGTTCTAATATTATATTCAATAATTTTGATGATATAAGTCATTATATTCTATTATAAAATGATATATTTTATAGATTAAACATAACTTATTATGATAATATTATTTAAGAATGAAAATTATAAAATGTAGATTACAAAATTATACTAACATTTATTTAATAAATAGTTGTGCCTTGTGAGAAAGGTTATTAACAGAGGCTTCAAAGAGCAATAGAAAAAAATGAGCGGGAGACTTATAACTGCAGTTAGTGATGTTTTCGTTTGAGTAGTTTGATGGCATTTCTGTCGTTAGATTTCATTTTCAATATATTTTATTCTTTTTCATTTATTCTTAATCAATTTTTAATAATTATATAAAATATTAATAAGCTTTTATTTAGTAAAGGAAAAATAACTAATTGTAATTTGCTGTATCTTTATTATTATTGCATTATTTATATCTTCCAGATTCATTCATTGCATCTTTTTATTATGGAAATTTAATTTATAAATAATTTATATGACTCAAATCTTTTATATTTGGCATCAACACTGCAATCTTTGCCATCATGATTAAAAATAACATCATTTTCATTTTCATCCTTATTTTTCTTGACTTACAGCCATTCATTTAATAAAACTTTATAATCTTTAAAAAATGTTTGAGCTTCGTATAAGTGAGTTCAGATTGATTATTATTACAATTGGATTTTTAGGAGTACAAAATGCTTCTTATTAATAAAATGATATTTATTGAAATATAAACAAAATTTTATAATACTTATATTGAAATTTTCTTTTAATATTCAATTACAAAGCAAAACTAATCTCTAATTTACATTTGTAAATCCCCTATTATTATTATATATATCAAAACTTCTCTTTATCAACTTGTTCAACTCTGTTATAGTTAAACTTCATCACATCATTTATGACTTCGAGGTGTTGAAATGAGCTTAATAAGAATTGTGATTTTACTATTACTGGAAAATATCACCACCCACTGGTGATAAAATTCCGCCGCAACTTTTATTGAAGGAAAACACTAAGACTTATGAAGACTCTGATTCTGCTAGCGTTATCACTAAAACAAATATTCAAGTTCTGAAAATTCGATAATTAATTTTAAGTATAAGTGCTGTCTCCATTCCAAAATTATAAAATATACAACACACATACAATGGATCAGCAAATAAGTCAGGAATATCAGAATTTATTTGAAGAGTTGCAGATGCTAGCAACGCAAGGACCAAATTTAAGCAAAGATTACATCTGTAATTTTTGCTAAGCAGGATATAAATGCCCTAAGACAAGGTAAAATCATTAGAGCAAACCTAATTAATGCAAACTTTTCCATAAAACTTAAAGGGCTGAGGAACTTCTATAAAAGCTAGAGTGCCAAGGATGCTAAAGAATTTTCAATTAATTTGATCACTGCAAGAAATACTTGGGTATCTGTAAATATGTGGAAAAAAATAAAATTCTCTCCAACTAATTTATTTTCGAATCAAAACTAATCGAGCAAAGCAATAATGAAGAAATGAAAGTCTTAAAGTATGATAAAGACCCCAATATAGAAGAACTGAAAATCCCAGAATTTATTTATGAGATAAAATGAGGTTACATTAGTAGTTAATGGGAGTTGTATTTTGCAGATAAAATGGCTTAAGCATAATCAATAAAATTACAGGTGGCTGTTAGAAATGACTATTTTTGGGAAAACTTGCATAAAACTATGCTAAATTAACAGGATCTTTATTTTCCATAGTTGTTGAAGATAATCCTTTGAAAGGTTAAAAATAAACTCCCTATTCTTATTTACCCATTCACAGATTGAAGTAGATACCTTTATCTCTAATGTAAGAGTAAGGAATTATCTTTTATTGGACACTTCACAACACTTAAATAGATGGAGCAAATCACTTAAAATAATTTGGGTATTCAATTGTAAAAACTCTTATATGGCTAAAGCTCGCTCCTAAACTGAACTTGATCAATAGTGTTCATCCAGAATATTCATAATAGTATTGCCTTGTTGGAGAATAAGGCAACATTGAATTAAAAATAATAGATCAAATTCCTAACTAAATTGAGACTATTAGGACTTTTCATTCAGAGAAACCAAAAGAATTCTGGAATATTATTGACCAAATTTTTCCACAACAATATAGATTGGAGATTTTTACAAGATCACATCCAAACAAGCCTTATACAGTGCATATTGGCAATTAGTTAGTGAGAGATAATGAAATGAAAATTATGAATTTATATTGAATTTCAATTAAATTAATAAATATAAATATAAATATTTCTAATTTATAAATAGTCATTCTTGAATAAGCTGATGCTTTATAATAGTATAAAGCTTAAAAATATAAGGGGTAAATTCTAATTTCTTTAATTTTAATATCATTAACCATAAACATCTCTATATGTAAGGATGTTTAGCTTAATTGTTTAATTCAATCTTAATGAGGAGAATGCTCTCAATTTAACAGGGAATAATACCATACTCCTTTTTGTAGAATTGCTACTTTTGTATATTTAAGACAACTGTAATAGCAATTCTACATCCAAGAAAAATTATTGCTTTGAATACTTTTTGTTAGAGTTTTTATAAATTCCACCATGCTTGTTGATTAAGTAATAGGATTCTAATTCTTTTTTATTTCCGCAAAAAGTTTCTCTATGGGAGCCATTTTGAACGT
>ARYC01008548.1:0-28551 GCA_000711775.1 Oxytricha trifallax
ATATATGAATACAGTGAATCATGCAAGTAATTGCTCAGATTTAGCAAATAGTACACAAACCAATTAAATATATTCTCTATAAATAGTTATAAGTTACTACTATATTAATTTTTGCAAACGATGGAATAATTAAAAGGGTAGATGAACTTATAAATTGTTTTAACTTTAATACCTTCAAGAAGGGCAGACAATCAAGGTACATAACAAACGACATATATGAAGAAATTCATAATTTAGAAATAAGTTACCTTAAGGATGTTACAGAAGTTGATATCATGTTTTTATGTTATATAGAGGCATTTTTATGCTATGGATTATTGTTAAACTATTAAATATTTTTAACTTCAATAGACTGATTACAAAATTAAGAATTAATAAATAGCTATCAAAATAAAATAGGCAAAAATATCGACAAGGGTATCTTCAACTTGATAAATGGCTAGATGTTTGACAAATTAACGAAAGCTCGAACAAGAGTTTTTGAGGAACGCTACAGTGGGGGTGTACTAGACATAAATATCTTCTGCTTCCTTTTTCTCAATGAAGACGACTAAACTTTAAAAATATATTTCATTCGCACATATCATCTACAGTATCTAATTAAAGTAGGAAATGATTTGTAATTAGTATTAAAAATATAAACATAGTCTAGATTGATGACATAAGGTATGACGATGATGTAGAGTTTGGCCTAGAATCAATAATTTAAATTAATAATAAATTATTTATTTTGATTTTGGTTTCACTAAAACAAGAATTTTTCTCATCATTCTAAGATATAGATTCAAAATATAATTTGAAGATTTAAATTTCATTAACATTTATGAAAAATTTGTGAATATTATTTTTATATATAAATAAGTATAAAAGAACATAATTGTATAATCAAAATTACTATCCATTAGTCTGAATATAAGTACTTTTAAATAATATAAAAATTGATATTCATTACAAATCAAGTTGGACAGGCAGAGTTAGACAAAATAAAAGAAGAGGAAAATTCTTAAAGTCTGGGGGAAGGTCATGATTCAGGTTCTGGTTCAGTCACTGGATCTAATTCTACAGGGAAGACTTCCACTACAAGCATGATTGACTACAGGAATTTCCATTCTTTTAGCAAAGACACATTTTTATGATGAAATTTTAATATCAAACTAAAAAAATAATAAATCAAATTAATTGGTTTTAAGGTGCTTACTTTTTATTCAAATTAGCAAACAGGCGACTCCAAGGTCATTAAAAATCATTTTGCAATTGATGTTTATTCTATATATCATAATGATCACAGTATCCTCTATAAATCTCGGCATTAACATAAACTGAATCTTTGAATTTTCATTTTTATTAAATTGATAACTTTAAGATTTAATCTTTATTTATGCCAATAAACCGTCTATTATTAGAAATTCTGCTTATTTTTCACTTATAAAATTTAATGAATTTGATAATATTTCCAAGTTTATCAAGGTAAAAATAGAGTGAATATGATGTGCATGTTGTTAAAGATGCTAATGATAGAATGAATTTGGTCTCAATTAACTTGCTATTATCTAGAGTCCTCCTTAATATAGCTTTTAAAAATATTAAAAATTGTTTTCAATTTAAATGCCATTATCATTAATAAAAATAAATCTTCTTGAATTCAAGTTATTAAAGATATTGTTGCTTTTCGAAAAATAATTAACATACTTCATTCAGAATAATTTAGCATAAAACATATAAGTATATAGAATTTGTATTAACAATCTTTAATAATTTTTCATGAAAAATAAATTATTGTAAACCTCAAAATTAAGTAGATATAAATTCTTTGAATTAAAAATTTTACCTTAATCATATATTAATTTAAAAAAAATAGTAGAAAATAGAAAAATTCTTACAGTTTTTATAAAAAATTTATCATTCAAATATTTTAAATAATTTACCCTCATAAAATTAATAACTGGATGTTTCTAAATTTAAATTTAGCTAATGGTTTTGAGGCAAACTCAAGTATATTGATAAAAGACAGATTTGAAGAATATAAGGAAATTTAGAGAGAAAAAATCTAATTACTTAGAGTGGCATAATCTAATCTTTAACATTATAAATATGAATTATTTTAAATTCTAAAAATTTCTTTTTACAAATGTTAAAAAATTAAATAGACTAAATTTTATTTATGATTAAATAATTTTCAATCTTTGTCATTTTTAAACCAAAATTAAATTACTCAAATTATTTTAATATTCTATAATAGTCAAGTTTCTCGAATAGTGAAGAGATTTCTCGATTAATGACTTCAGATTAGGTTCTACTCCACTATTTAAATGAATAAAATTAGTAGTACAGCAAAATAGAGAACAATTAAAATAAATTATAGATATTATTCCAATATTTATATAAATGTATATATTAATAAAAATGGAAAACTTGAATATCGCGTTTAACTTGTTCATAGCTCGTGTAGCTGATATGAATGCCATGTCAATTTAGCAGATGCGAGGCGGCTAAGCGATTTAATAGATTATTCCAAACAATGACCCCAAATATAGACCAAGTATTGACGAGTAGACAATCTTTTTCACTATTGAAAATAGCAATAAGGGATTCAGGTATTCCAGAAATACATTTTATTATTATTATTTGGATAAATATGCAGTTTAAATGATTTATATAAATAAATGTTTGTAGCAATAATATGCAGCTTAATTAGTTTCACTTTATGCACGGGAATCTGAAAATCATGCAGAGTAAAATATCTCTTCAACTAAAGTAATTTTATCAAGTTTATTTAACTTTAATTAATAAGTGAAATTATCTTATTTTTCAAATTAGAATAAAATTTAATAAAAAGTGACAACAATTATCTCAGTTATAACTATATTCATAATTGGTGTGATTCTAGCACCTATTCTAACAAAAGCAGAAATAAGAAAGTATCGCGCTCTACTATATTTAATTATATTTTAATAATAATTTTGAGCATTGCTTGATATTTTATATAATAAATAATTCAATAATTTCCTGAAAATTCCTATTGAAACTTTACCTTAAATGATAAAAAACTGCGAGTATTGCTTAAATATGACTGATGAAAATAGATATGACGAAATTATGAAGGATTATGAAGTTTTTGTGTTATAATTTTATATGTTTAAATTTCTAATATGAAAATCATAAATATGAATCATTTCTTGGTATAAAGATAAGGAACTAGCAAATAGAGCAAATTCGAAAGGATAGAGACTAAAACGCAAATATCATGAATTAAGAGAGCAGAGGAGGAGGCAGTTCGGACTACTACACAGGGAGTTACATGTTTGGGATGGGAGGGGGAAGTACAACATCTAGTCGAAGGTTGGACCCCAATAAACCAAGAGAGTACAACAATTTTATAAAAATATTACAACAAATTTATAAAATTAGTTGTATATTTTCTCTTATAGTGAATTTCAGTTTTATATATAAACAATTAGATGATGCTGAGAGAAGCTGATGGACAAAACAGCGAGTCTCAGGCAACCTCCAAAAATCCGAATGCCGA
Source organism: Oxytricha trifallax (assembly GCA_000711775.1). Taxonomy (NCBI): domain Eukaryota; phylum Ciliophora; class Spirotrichea; order Sporadotrichida; family Oxytrichidae; genus Oxytricha; species Oxytricha trifallax. The sequence goes on from ARYC01008548.1 coordinate 3,527, forward strand.
AGCCAATCATTAAGTTTCTATAAGTTTGAAAGACATTAATCTGGAATATTAGAAAGCCAACAAAGAGAAAGAAAAAAGAAATAATAAAAATAAGCATTCAGCATCTTTAATATAATATTAAAATTTTATAAGCATCAAAGCCAATAATTGAAGAGGAAGATGAATAAGATTATAATAGTGACAATAACGAAAAGGGAGATTTTTAATTAAGTAAAATATTTAATGATAAATAGCTGTTGTGTTTTAAACTTGAAATATTAGGTGACTTTTTTTATAATTAGACTTACGATTACAATTTTTTAAGCATTTATCTCAATGATTTTCAATGCCAAATTAGTCTTCAAAAATTTATGTTTTGTTTTTAAGAAATACATTTCTAAGTTCCAAACTTTAATTTAATTTATCGAGCTCATGTTACTCGATAAATATTCTTCTTGAAACGAATGAAGATAATGATTAATGGCATTAAATTTCATTAAATGTCCTCCTACATAATAAAATCTAGTATATTTACTTTTCCAGTTAAAATCTAATTAATTAAACCGATCTTTTTTCTATTCCATATCAGTATCATATTTTGTAATAATAAATTAATTTAGGTTATGTGATAGCAAGTTTTAATTGATGTATGCTTCTAATTGTTGAAATTAATTCCAGATACGCTTTTGAGTTTACTATACAAATTTGGGGCGACTGAGACATATTAATTAATTTTTTCACTCATAATTATTAAAATAAATCGCTTTTTTACCTTTAAAACATTGAATAATAATTAGCTTGTTTTATTTTATTTTATAATTGTAGACATGATTTTTAGCAAAGAATCTCAGTATTAGAAAATTTTTTAATCTTGTTGAATAAAATTTTGAGATATTTTTTGTCAGTTAAAAGCAAAATTCTATACGATATTACAACTCTTTTTTAAGTAGACATCTTCTAAGTACAATATTATGCTTAAAAAAATAAAATTTAATCCTAATCTCAAATATTTTTATTAATTTTTAGAGAATGTAACTTTATAAATTATAATTTTAGATTATGACAAGGATTATGAACATAATAAGAATAAATCAAATCTAAATAACTAATAGAGTATAATATAAATTAATTTTGAAAAACAAAAATTTATAAAATTAATTATCCTCATGAATTTATTCTTATGTCTAGTAATTTTGAAAAATTACTAGAACTAATTAGAAATATATCTTATATAATTTTTAAGTTCTTGAATGTATATGTTATTTTTAGCCATATATTACATGAATAGAACTAATAAATTAACCAAAATTGAATTAAAATTACAATATAAATAATGAAATATTTTACTATTATTTCAACTTTAATAATAGAATTATATATTTAAATATTTAATTAATAAGTATTAATTTTATTGATAACGAAAGTCAGAGATTCTCAAGTATGAAAACTAAAAATGGAAAAGCATAAAAAAGAATGGGGTTTATTTCATTTAATGATTTAGTTTTAAATTTATCAAAGCATTTTTGTATATAAAAAAAGAAATGATGGAGACTCCTTAGATGCTGATGGCAGTATAGATAGCGATGGTTCTTAGCAAAAAAAGATAAACCTTGCTGATTTGGTAGAGTAAACTCTTATATATTTTTACCCCTTTTAATTGATGAGTTATAATAATGTTTTATATATAAATTACACTTTATTTAAACTGAAGATGATAAAAATAAGCAAACAAAAAAGAAAACTATTAGACAAAGATCTTACTAAAGACGCACTACTATGATTTTCTTAATTGTCTCGGTAATCGTTCTACTTTCAATCTACTTTGAAATTAAATTAAAACATTATATAATAAGAAATACTTTGTGATTGCATATTTCTTGGCAATTAAAACATTCGAAGCAGCCATGTCTGTTATTAAATCTCTGGAGTTAATATTCTATAAGGGGTCGTGCTTCGATAGCACCATGAATTTCCTTAGAGAGAATTAAATCAGACAATCAATATTTAGTTTTATAGTATAAATAAGTAACAAACCTTCATATTTAAATAAGGTCATATGGGATATTTATAGGGAAATATCATACTTTTTAAAAAAATTTGGAATTATAAATAATTTATCTTAAAATAAAAATTAATAATTTTTAATTTAGGTTGAAGTGATTATAATTTTTTATATTCCTTATATTGAAATAGTCAATTCTGCAAATATTTGATAGTAGCAATTGATTTTAATAAATCGTAAATAATTCAATTATAGAATGAAATTTATATAAATTAATCAGTTACAAAACTTGAGGAAATGGGAAATATATCAGGAACAGACTACTACCTAAGTTTATGTCTTGAAAAGGAAGCTGCCTACAGTTAACTAAAAATGAATTTACCAGTGTATTTTGATAAAGCCAAAGATTTAATATTAAATTTATTTTATGCTTTTCAAGGGTTTTGAGATTTTTTATAAAAATAATTAAAGCATTTTAAAGATTTGATTTAATCTCTGGATTCGAAGACAATGTGTGACACAGTATACACAGGGAAGTATTTATATCTGCATGAATTATGCAAAATATCAATTATTTAAATAACTAAAAATAATATCATAATATTCTGTCATTAATTATAAATTACACTAAATATCTCTTAATGGAATATTAGGTTAGGGAATGAGTAATGCTTTTTATTACATGTATGCTAAAATTCTTAAAGACAACTTCAAATTAAAAAAAATAATTTATTAACTTGAAAGTGAACAGCAATTAAAACACAAATAAAATATATGTTAATATTATTGGCCCGTACAATTAAGCTTTATTGTAAAAGAATCTATAAATTCATTAATAAAAATAAATATTTCATAAAATTACCTATCATGTATTTATAAATGCGATCTCAAAAAACATTACATTTACCAAGTAGCTTATTAAAGATCCCGAAATAATTCAAATAATTGATATGAAAGCCAAACTATTGGACCCTACTCTTACAGCACTCAAAGATAAATGCATAAATTCAGTTGTTACTTATATATAGAATTAAATGGGTTAGAAATTTCTCAAATATTTTAATTGATTTTATTTCTATCAATTAAATAACTGAAACATAAAATGTTTAAGTAATTTGAATTTCTTTTTAATGATATTGAAAAACTAAAGTAATAATTTTAAATAAAAATGGGAAGTAATTCGACATTTATTTATTCTTTTTCCTCTATTTAGAAGCTGCTAAATGACTTTGTAGTTGCATTTATAGTGTTCATAATGCTTCTTACTCTTGGACTATTTCTAATATTAATAATTGGCTTTAAGAAGCTTAGAAAGAGTATGTGGGAAACCAATATTTTAATAAAAATTATTCCCTTCGAGGCACTTAGCAAAAAGGATCGTATTAAAATTAAAGACTTTTTCAACTCATGACCAATTAAATTACATAATACAATTAATCTATATTATTTTTAAGGGTAGGTTAGTTTTATAAATCAAATTACTTCTAATTCTATTATTGAGTAATAATTAAATTAATGGTAAAAATAAACTGGTAAATATTTTAATACAGCTAGATAAATCTAAATTAAACTAAATTATCGTAAATTAATTTAAATATAATTTTCGTGGTTCATTAATATCACTTATTTCAAATTTATGCCAATATTTGCTATTCGTTTTAAAAAGAATATCGTTTTCTTTATGTAAGTTTTTGCAATTTCTTCTCTATTAAGAATCTTAATGCTGGTTGGACTATTTGTGTATACTATTTCTATTTTAACATTAAATATATAATAGTACATCATTTAGGGAGTTACTATTTTTTTAAAGTGAACTATTGACCAATCAATTGAAAAGTATTTCCTCTAGTCATTCAGAAATTAGAGAAAAAATCATTTTTAAATAATTTATACCATTTCTATTGAATTAGTTTTTTACTAAAACAACTTAAATCTCATCTTATAAAATATAGTACAACATTGGATTATTCATTAACTTCTCGAAAGTCTTAGATTGTTGAAATATTAATGATATATAAACGAAAAAGCGATTTAAAAGGTAAGAAAAGTTAATAATTATAGTATCACAAGTATATCTATTAGGTTAAAGCAGCAGCTAATTGACTTATGATTAGCATAGTATTTTTATAATTGAATAATAATTAAATTAAAATTGAGAAATTGTAGTTAAAATTATTTCTTTAAATTGAATTTGTATTTTAGTAAAAGACAATTTGTAGAAGGAATATTGTTGTAGATTGATACGTTAACTTATTTAAGAAAGTATAATATTTTTATGTTTATTTTTAATTCAGGATCAAGATTAAAAGGTGAAAGGATTCAAAATTAACTCATTAAAATAATCAATATTTAACCATATATAAGATTCCCATATTTTATACGAAGATTTGATTTATAAAATAAATTATTCACTGAGTTGGAAAGTTTTTTTGTTTTTTATTATATTTGTTAATAATTATTAAAGCAATTTTTATGTTTTTATTTTCAAGTTATTTATTTTTAAATTAAATTAAATTTTTATAAAATAATTTAACTAAATTTTTAATTTCTCTTAATCAATACTAACAGGTAACATTTAAATAAGATCACCCTAATTGTTTATTTTTGTAAACTATTAAGTTTACTTTTAATAGATTTCATCACATATTTAAATTAAAAATTTATTTCAAATTTTTTATGATTATATATGAAAAAATTGATTAATTGAAAATAATTTACCTCATAAATAGATAAATATTAAATATTAAGAATTTTATAAGTAAATTAACAATAAAAACTAATACAAATCTTATTAATGAAGTGTCTTAATATATTAATATAAGGTTTTTATAAACTTTCTAGAAAAATTTGATTTGCTAAAGTTTCTAGAAATTAAAAGGTATATTGCTAAAATAGCGAAAAGAGTTATTTAAATAATCTCTATTTTAGAAAAAAAATAATACTTCAAATTATTATTCAAAAGTAAGGGTAATAAATGCTCTATTCAAGGGTTTTGAGAATATTTTGTATTATAATTATTTTTCATATTTTAAAAATTTACCAAATATATAGAATTATTCATTTTCTTTGCTAGAATGACTCTCAACTATGATTTCTGAGTATACCACGAGGCACTTTATTCTATCTTATCTACATTTATTAACATAAAATGATTGAATATTATAAATTATAAAGTAAAAAGTATTTACTCAATTAATTATAATTAATTAAATTGTGTTCTTAAAAGAGCTATAAATAACTTAAAATAATTCAGATAATACTAAATACATTGTGTTAAATGTAAGTAAAGTTAATTGATTAACTTTACTTAGAATAGGGAACACAGTTTCATTAAAATTTAATTTATAATATTTAATCATTTTAAGTTAATAAATGTTTATAAGATATAATTAATTGCCTCGTGCGATACTAAGAAGTCATGTTTGACAGGCTGTTTTGCCAAGTAAATGGCAAATTTATAGTATTTGGTAAATTAAAAAAAAATATGAAAAAATCACAATTTCAAAATTTCTCCCCTCAGAGAGCACTACCCAAAAGTAAGAAAATAGTATACAAAAATTTAAATTGAACAATATAGATCCCAGAGAATTAATAAAATTAATTTAATTTATAGCGAACTAAATTAAAAGTTGACCTAATTATTGATATGAAAAAAAGCAATTGGAAAAGACCCAAAGACCTAGCTAGAGCAATTTGGAAAATTCTCTCAAACAACCCTTTCAATAAATATATAATTAATAGTTATTTCTAATTAATTAGCATTTTTTAATACAATTTCAATAAGGTTTCTTATATGGTCTTATTGGTGATGGATCTTAAATATAATAATATTAATCCTAAATAATAAAATAAATATATTGTAATAATTAATGGAGACAATAATAATTTTATACTACAGCTTGAATCTATTAAATAGAGTTCATCAATAAAATCTACATGATCATTATTTACTATTTTATTAATAAAATATTAATCAATTTTATATTCCATTAATTTTACATTAAAAAAATATATATTATTTAACAAATGCTAGCTAATCTATATCTTATAATAGGTTGCTAAAAGCAGGCAATATAGAAGCTTATATATTAAAATATTTCTATATAAATAATTATAAGAATAAAGTATAATTTTAAGCTTTGTAAACAAATCTTGAAAATGTAATGATAAATACGACAAATGCAAGTTTATTCTTAGAAAATTCTACTCAAAATTACCTTAATTCTATGAATTAGACTTCAGAAGTTAAATCATCAAATTTAGATGGGTATTTACATAAAATTTTTATCGTATTTTGCAAATATATAATACGTTTTAAATAAGAAATTCATATCTTATTCTATTCTTTATTAAAGAAATATCAAAATATACTATTATTAATATAAGAAACTTAAAATTGGAGCAAGCCAGGGGTCTCTTTGCTTTATTTCGGTTAAATAGATAATTTCTTTAAAATTCTAGAAAATCAAAACTACAACAACTTATGGATTGGATTTTCAGCAAGCATTCTATCGATTAATCTACTTATAATCATCACTGTGAATTTAAAAATTTTAACTGTTTAAATTTATATTAATAAATTATTGTGCTTATTATTGCATCTAAAAGAGAATCGCATGATCAAAGTACAAAACCAACATTTTACTTTTAAGCTTTATCTGCTGTGCTGGTTTTGTATCAAACAATATTTCAAATGCCATTTTTAGATATATTACACAAAGTAATTATAATTTATAACAAGAATTTTTACCATAAATTTTGTAATTTAAGTTAATTTTGAACATTTAGTGATTATTAAGAGCCCTACTCACTATCCCATCAATTTAAGAGGCGAATACTTTTGAGGTTTTTATAAAATTTACTATCGCTCTGATCTCTCTAATCACATTCTTTATGATTCTGTTGTTTGCAGCAAGACTCTTCAATCTAAATATACCCAATGAGTTGATCATTTTTAATTTTATTTGATTAATTTGTTGAATGATAGATTTGAGAGAATTATAAGTTTTCATTTTATTAATTATTTACTACTTATAATCACGTCAATTTAATAAAAATAATTTAATCCCTTGGTGCTATCCAATATCAAAAATAGTTATACTTAATGTATTTTTCAGAATTTTGCAAGTTTCCAGCATTCAAAATTATTTTATTAATTTTAATCTATAATAAAATGCCTATTATTCATTGCAAATTTATCAATTATAAAAAATACTATTTTTAAAACAGTTTTTTTTCTCCATGTTTTTTTATATACTGATTGTTATAGACTCAGAAGGGAAATATTCACTTTATTTCTTGATATTATTATTTTTGATTAAATCGTTTTTGGCTTTCTACAGATTGCTGTTCTCTCCAAACTACAACTCATAAGTGGATTTTATTGTGAAATCTAGAGAATTTGTAGTTTTATTGGCAATTTAATTATAAATTTATTGTATAACAATTTTATTCAAAATATAAATATCTTTATAAATAATGATATTAGTGTAGACAATTATTGTGAATTTATAAAATTGTCATATTTGATAGGATTTGTTTGTCAAATAGTAAAAGATGATAAAAATTACGACATAATATATATAATAATATTTGCTCCCTGTGTAACAATTGGATGGAAACTTTTTGAATAATATCGCATTAAAATGATTCTTTTCAAACTTAAGAAATAGAGCTTAAAGTTAGAAATTGAATTTGAGTACGCACTTTATTCACTTATTCAGATTATAGAGAACTTTAATATTATAAAATGAAAGGTGTATGTTTTTTATGTTAAAATTAATGATGTATAAAATTTTTTATATATAACTCTCAGGGTGAGGGATTATAAGACCAATAGGTGTTGGGAGATCTCCTTGACATTGCTATTTCTCATGTTGAGAAATGTGATGATTCTCTCTGCATTTGTAGTGAACTGGAAAACTTTTTCGATTTAATGCGATACAAGGGTGTTGACAGTTCTGCTGAAATTATTCAACTGAGTTTAGAGGAGAGGAAAAAGTACAAGAAAATTATAAGTTCTAATTAATTCTTGCTTATTTCTTCAAAATTATTTTAAAACATGATTTTATTAACAGAATTATCGATGATCAAGGCTTAATAGGCAGCATCTCTAATATGAGTGAAGTTGTTTTGAAATAAAATTCTACTGAGCAAACACAATTTTAACTCTTGAATGAAATTAAATTTAATATTGCATTTATTTTATTTATTTTCCTTTTCTTATGGTATTTTATTAATTAAATAATTCCTGAATGAAATCGATAGACTCAAAACCCCAAAATTCTTTAGTGTTTTTATTGATATGGGTAATGTTTAGGATGGTTTCATTTAATAAATTTTATTTTAATGGTTAGATTGTTATTTTATATATAAATGGTTTCAAATTTAGTTACCTTATTGTTTATTATGAATATGTTAAAAGAATTACTGTATTATAATTTTATTTCATTTTGTAAATTTCAGTCATCATTTGTTTGTTTTACATTATGAATTGAGAAAAATATAAATTTAATAGAACTGTGATTTAATTTCCGTAATCTTATTTTTATAATATGACTTTAACATAGAAATTATTTCATGTCTAATGTAGATAGATCTAAGGATTAAAAACTTGCTTTGCCAATTAATCATAAATATATTTAATTAGTATAATTACTCATGATTTATATTTAATAATTTACAAATCATCAAGTTCAAAATCTCAAAAAAAAATTTGAAGCGTTCAAACTTGGATCATCATATCTTAACGATTGTGATTTATCTATATAAAATTTAAGAATAAATATAAATTTAGAAGAAATTGAGTTTTAAACTCATTCGTGGCAGATACTATAATGTCTGCCCTGTTATTAATTAACTTCTTAAATAAACTTTTTTTAAATCAAATTTTTTTAATGTTTACTTACTGAAAATCAAGAATCTCAAAAATCCATTTTCATTATCATAGTTCTATAAGGATTTATCACTAATTCTTTTTGCTTTTTTTGGGTGCCTATTTTTGAATCTTTTATTGATTTTTTAGGGAAAAAATTTTTTTTAGATAAAAAGAACATTGTTTTGAATCCTCCCAGAATATACCTAAATCTTTCAAGAATTATTGGAAGTTTTATAAAAAATTTTCCAAAAAATATATGATTAAAAATTACATAAAAATTTTCAGAAAAAGTTGTCGGCAGACATTAATAAAATAACTGTCTCGCGAGAAAATGATCAAAATGTTTGTAATATTAAGAAAAATAAATAAGAATTTAAATTAAAATTTAAAATAAAAAAATATGAAAGATCAAAATAACTAACCTTCAATGCACAAAATCAGGCTTTAAGAATTGAAAATTTTTAAAAGTTTGGAAACCTGATGAATCCCCGATAACCATCCACAAATTATAAAATATGCATATTCTTAAATTAAAGTGCTTTATTATGAAAAATTAAAAATAGCAGCCAATAATTATGATCTTCTTTTATTTTAAGATTAAATTTAAGTTAAAATTATATATTTTAATCAAAATAGCGACCATTAAGGACTGTATTGATTATTTATTTGCATCTTTAATACCTCCTAATTAAATAGAACATAATTATATTATATTGAATAAGATCTATTTAAATGGATATTAAATTCAAAAATGTAAATCATTTCTAGGGCTAGTATTTAACTCCATCAACATATTTTATAAGAGATCTTTAAGTTGAAATATTATAGGATATTTATTTATAGTAGGGCTTAAACTAAAGCATTATTGGAAATACAATATTTAAAGTCTTAAATTATATTTTAATTCATTTTAAAATCCAAATCAAGGGTCAAATGGAGCAATTTTATTCAAATCTCTCATTTTTCAATTATTATATCTGTTATATATATTAAACATTAAAATTTTTCTTTGAGATGCCTAAATTAAGTTATTACTATGAGTTAGCAATTCAATATTGTAAGGTAAAGTAAAAGTAAACATTCGAGAAGCTTTATTTTTTTAAAAGATTTTTGGTGAAATTAATATTATTTATAGAAATTTTAAGTTTGTTAAAACGATTGAACAAAATAGATTGTATATGAAAAATTTAGAAAAATATTAAAACTATATTTCAACTTTTCCTATTTCTACAATAGGAGGGCTAAACATAAATACACCATAGCTGTGCATAAAAAGTCCTCTTAAAAGTTCATTTTTAAACTTGCACAAAAATTATAATTCCTAACTCAAAGAATTCTTAATCCCCAATATTACTTATTTTGATAATAATACATAAAACATAGTAAAGGGGTTTTGGGGTTTCAACTCTCAAAGCAGCAAGAAGAAGAAGATTCCAAATTTTCTTCATAAAATTAAAATCAAATATTAGGTAGACAAAAAACTGCAGGATCCTAATAAACTATAGATAGACTTAATTTTCTAAGAAAATAATAGTCAAATAAGTAAAAGAATATTACATTCAAGATTAATATTGATGAGACAAAATTGCGATACATTTCAGAGTTAATTTACCTGTTTTTTATCGAAATCAGAGCTAAATTTCCTGATTCTCTCAAGATATTTTCATTAAGTTTATTTAAAATTTCCTGACAGTTTTAAAAATAAAATGAATTTTTTACATTTTAAAATATAACTTCTATGTTACTACTTCACCCTGAGATATCTGAAGAAAGAAATGCTCTGTATTTTTCAAATACGTACCATGAATACCAAAAAGTTAAGTTTTATGAATTAAATTTCTTTTCACATAAATGAGATGTACCTATTGGATGAGGGCAAGAAAGTCAGTTAGATAAAGGCAAGTAATGGAAAATAATTTCAACTTAATTTTATGACTAACTTTAATGGAGAGTATTTCATTCTTATTTAAATTAGAAATTTATAATTATGTTAAATCAATAGGTGTTTAATTTTAATAACCTTAAGGTAGGGAGATATATTTAATATTAAGATATTTTTATTTAAAATATAATAATTCATTCAGATTAACAAATTATACAAAGAATTCTCGTTTTCTATTGAAAATCTTTGCATTTTTATGGTAAGATTTTGGAAAGAGTTTGATAAAAAGGAATTTGATTTAAATTTTGTTCGAAAACTTGCAAAGAAAATAGCTAAAAATATAAAGGAAACCTATAGAATATTCTAGAAAATAGAAGATATCTAAATACTTAAGGACTATAAAAATATAATTTAGAGTAACAATTTAATAACTACAGGGAAAGTAATTATTTATTAAATATAAAACTATCAAATATATTTCTAATTCGCGATTATACAACTACACATTTTCAATGATTAGCATCATTATGAACTTTATATTAACAAAATGCGAAGCATCTTAGAAACTAATAAAATGTTTGAAAAGAATAGCACTCCTGACCCTAACTCAGAATTCTCCAATTATTTATTAATTAACCATTTACCTTTTAATTTAAAATAAATAAACTAGTTCAAAAAAACTCTAAACTCCCCTTTACATATTTTTAATTAAATTATATGATAGTAAATGCAAACGGTTCTAGATTTGGAGACATTATTCAAATGAATTAAAACTTAAGTAGCTTTCTTGAGATGGGGTCAAATGCAAAAGAAGACTCATAAACTTTTGGAAATATTTAAGATCTAATGCCTTACATTTTTACATTTATTTTTAAGAGATAGAAAGTATTTCTATTAATGCCTCAATTAATTAAACAAAAGCACCACTTATTCTTAGATAGATACAAAAAGACTTATTAATAAAAGAAATATACATTTTATTCATTCTATCAAGTATTTTTAATATTTTATATTGACTGGTTAGACTCTTGTAATAAACTAAAAAATAGTTTTATTTATTCGCAAATAATCTGGATATGTGGTACCAGTTGAACTATTTGTAAAATTTCATTACTCAGTATAGTACTAATATGTATTTTTGGCTCTAGTAAAACCAATCTATGAAATTAAAATATTTCTATAGCCAATCCAATATTTTATGGAAATACATTATGACTTGTTATTTAAATTGCTCCATTTAGCAACTAGGTTAAATACAATAGCAACTAACTAATCTTCATGATTACAGATAACGAAGAGGGGCACATTTATGAGTATTCTGAATCTTGCGTGCAGATACTGGGGTTCAGGAAAGACTTTGAAGTGCATGAGATCAGGAAATCTATTGATAATGCTCTTGATGATTATTAAATGCTTATTTTTTATTATCTTAAAGATATATTAAATCTGAATAGAATCAAGTATATGATTTTTGGGGGGGGGGGAAGTTTCCTGGTAAGAGGGAAGTTTCCGGGCAAGTGATTTTTTTATAAATATATTTTATGAATTATAAATTAAAACATATATTTAATAATTTTTTACTCGTTAATGTTTTAGATGATAAATAAAACATTTTTAAAGTGTTTCAAATAAAAAATTTTAAATGCTGTCATATATCATAACATTGGATAAATGAAGTTATTTACAAATATAATTCTTACCAAGAATTTGAATTATTAATGAAAATTAAAATGTTTTTAATAATAAATACCAACTATTATGAAGTATATTTAACAAAATATAATAAAGTATCGAGTAAATACTTGAATCACAAGTAGTGGAAGACTCATAACTTTTGTGGTTGTCAAAGAAAATATAATCACAGGAAAAAAGAAAAAAATTTTAAACTTACCATGAACTTCCCTAAATTATATTTTTATCTGAAGACTGGGCAGGAAACTTTCCCCCCCCCATTTTTTTATTACTATTGATGATATAAACTTCAAAAAGCTAATTAAAGATAGAAGAAAAAGATACTTGTAAAATGATATATATGAGGACATTCATACCTTAAATATCGAGGCTTTTGAAGAAATCACTGCCTTGTGGGATTATGAAACTAAAGCTTTTGATAAGCTAAACAGGATTCATTAGTTAAACAATCTTTAGTAAAATGTTAATTTAGATGCTTCACTCACGGATGATCTACTCAAATTTAGATTTTTATTTTCATTTTTTGGAATGTAAAGTTAAAATAATATCGATATAATGATTTTATTACTAAAAGTCAGAGTGAAGACAAGGCTGTTTGAGGAGAGATATTGCGGTGGACTCTTAGACTTAAATATTTTCTGCTTTATGATTATGAATGAGGCTAATACCGACTAATCGAATATATTTACTTTGCTAAATAATCAAGGTGTCTAGGAAAAAATTGGTTATTCAGCAGTTTATTAAATCAAAAATTTTAAGGCAATAATTTATCATTAATAAATTAAATAATTTGATATTTTCAACATGCAATTACAAAGATTATGCTTTTTTTAAAAAAATTCATTTATTTTTATTTTAAACTATTTATTACCTTAAAAATCTTACAATATCTCCATAAAACTTCACAGATTTTTAAAATTTGGCATTATCTGACAAAAAATATAATGAAAAAGAATAAGAAAAGAATGAATTATCTCACATGGATTTACAGATTATTATAATAACTATAATTAAATTTATCAATTTCGATATGTAGTAGTAGTGTTATTTTTTGAAATAATAAACAAATTTACAATCCATATAATCGCATGCTTCTTCAACTACAAGCCAAGTCCAACTATAAATAAAAATAAAATTATAGCAAATTTGCTTATATTTGATAATAAATATAAACTAAGACATGCATTTAGTATAGAGTAGAGAACTACTCCTAGATCTATGAAAATAATTAGGAAATCTTTAATATTTTCTGATTATCAATATTTTAAAATAATCAGAAAATTACATTTTGAGAAATAGAGTTTATTTTAATTTAATTAAGTTTAAAAATGCTATGTAAATATTTCTTAATATTATGAATAAAATGAAAGTTTATATAATTATCGAAATATCCAATTTTTCCATATAATTTTTGAATATTTTGTTAAATTAATATAAAAACTAAATAGATAAAATATTAAGTCTATATCTCTTGAATTAAAAAGCAAATAATTTTTTTTAGATTCCAAATCATGTCTTCATTAAAAATTTATATAACTTTAATCCTATTTAACACCAATATTATTTAATTTTGACTAATGTTCCAATTAGTGTTTATTCTTTACTTAATAATGCTCATCATTTCATCTATAAATCTAGGAATTAACATATATATGATAATTATTAAAATTATCGAAACGTAGCTCTCTATAAAACAATATACTACTTAATCTTTGCTTTCTATTTAATTCATAAATATTTTAAGTTATTTTTATGTGCTAATTATTTATATATTTTTAACATAGCTAGATAAAAATAGTCTGAGCAAGATATAAATATAGTTTAACTTAACTACCAAAGACTCTCTTAAGTATCAAAAGTTCAATTGTATGGCCGTTCTTTATATCAAATTGCAAATGGGATTAATAGTAATTCCACTAAGTTAATTGATAATAGATTTGATAAATTTTAAGAATAATAGAAGAAATTTATTGATGAGCTAGGAGTCACGTAAAGCAAGATATATATTTTAATTTAAAATATGCATTAAAATAATTAATAAATGTTCATATTATTTAAAGTAAAATAATTGTGTTAAGCAAGATATAGAACAGTAATTTTGAAAAGTCCAAAAATTTACAAAAGATTTATTCAGAAAAAAATCTCAAGCTTTACTATTTAGGGCCATAAAATTAAGTTTTTGAATAAAATGAAACAATAGATTTGGCTTTCAACTTTTTATTAATTTTTATTATAATTTTACTGATTTTATAGATTACTTATAACTTATATCTGGCAAGACTCTCTGAGTTTAATAGCTATAGTAAAACAGATATAAGATTCCCACTTACTCAACTGTCAATGAATAAAACTGTTAACAATTCAATTAGTTCAACAATTAGCTATAAGCCTACCCCTGCAGAATAAACTACATATTTTGTACTTTAAAATGGAATCAAAGGTTTTACCTATAATTAATGGATTTTTTAAATTGAAAAAAAATATTATAAGGAATCTATAGTATTATTATTATTATTGACTCATTAATCACATAAATTTTTAATTTTAATTTAAATTTCAAGCAATTATATGCTGCATACTAGTTATTGCAATAGTATGTTGAGGATTCTTCCATGCATGCTAACTCAAACATCTAAATAACTCAAGTTTTAACGATTGTCTCATGTTTGACAATCATAACAATTGGAGTTATTTTCGCTCCTATGTTCAGCAGAGCAGAAATCAGAGATATCAAAGCAGTCAGTTTAAATTATATTAATTATGCATTACATAATCGGGGGGGGGAATTTACTTAAAATATTAAATTAAATTTCTTTCTTAATTTGAATAACAAACTAATTCCTTAGTTAATCAAAAACTGTGAATATTGCCTTAACATGCAAGATTTTAAGAGAAATTATTGAAAACTAAATTGTTGAATTTTCTTTAATCTTTTAGTTAATTGAGTAAATGTGAAACAATAATCAGATAAGAGAAATGAATAGATTCAATAAGATTACGAAGATGTGTTGGGTGTCTAAATAAGAAATTAATAGATAGAATAGTTGAAGCAAGCTAGGGATCAACATATCAATATAGTCAACTAAATTAAGAGTTATCACGGAAGCACTTAAATAAAAGCAAAAACTCTTTTATATAATTAGTATGTTGAGGTTTTATTGACAAAATTTCTTCATAATTATTGCTATATAAATATTATGGGATACTTATAAGAATCGAATATATAAATACTATAATAAATAAGAACGATTACTTAAACATGATTATTTATCGTAATTTTAAATAATATTTTTATTTTTGTCATAACTTATCATTTTTATATGTTAAATACTAAATTAAATAGATAGCAACTTTACACAGATTTTATTAAACAGAGATCTAAACAATTTATAGATCTTAAGAAATTAGGGCCACAACCTAATTAAATTAAGCTTTTTAAAATCCATATATAGCTATATTTTATAAAATTGGTATAAATGTTATGTCAATAAATTTATCATATTTAATCTTAAATAATTTACCTATCCTCAAAAATGCTTAAAGAAATATATATATATATATATATATAAAGTATTTTTAAGTTAGACACTTCAATGTTACTATGTCTTCAATCCAAATATTATTATGTAAATATAAGAAAAGTTTATTTTGTAGCCCTTAAAGGTCGTTTTAACTAAATATGACTATGCATTATTTTATTTTTTTTAAAATCATATTATATGCAAAAAAGAGAATCCAAAAATATCATTTCAAAATAAAAAAATAAAAATTCAGAATATTTTCAAGCAAAATACTTAGATTTATTACAAATAGAGTTTTTGGGGTTTTGACTGTTATTTAATCAGAATATTTTTAATATCTGATTTAAAAAATTTATTCATTAAATTTAATCAGATTATTCAGGATCAATGATGATTGGTAAAAGTAGCACATTCAGCTTATAAATATTTTCTTAAGGAAACCTTTAAAATTATAACAGCTCCAATTCCCAAAAAGATATTAAAGCAAATAATGACATCATAACGACTTTAAGCAATATAAAAAGTAAAAATAGTAATATATTGGGATTAAGAATCAGCAGAGAAGAAGGAGGATCAATTAACAATTTTGCTAATATAAAATTAATTTTGGGAAAATACAATAAATAAGTTAATACTTAATGAAACATTTACAGATAAAAGATTTGCCTAATCTCTTTATCTTTGGAAAAATTTAAAGTGGTTTGGGCAAGATTTTTCTAGAGGAAGTTTTGCAACTAACTTGACTTTTTTATGGGCTTATTTTAAATAAGTAGGATTATATTAATGGCAAATATATTTTATTAATTATGTACCATTATCAATTGCACTTTTACAATATTATCGATAGTAGTAAAACAAGTAACAGGAAATTTTATCATATTAATAATTCTTTATTTTTATTTGACTTAGTGTAATTAATTTAAAATAATTCTATAAAAAACCTGAAATAATTTTTGAAATTTAGAGAAAGCAATAAATCCAAGGCAATAAGCTAAATCTATAATTAAGTTAATGCTTAGAATATTAACTTAAACTAAGATTCTCAACCCACTAAAAAACAAGCAAAATTATGTTTTAGGAATATAATTTGTTAATATAAATTTCGTTTTAAATTAAAATTAGATGGAAAGAATGAAAAACATTCTTAATCAGACAGTGGAAGTAACAGTCCATATTTAAGTGAAGAAAATAGTAATTAAATGTAAAATCTAGAAGACTTGGAATAAATTGCTGAGTTTTAGAGAGCTCAATTAGAAAAATAGGAAAAGATATTGAATAATAAATTGTAGTAATTATATTTATAGAATAATTTAGAATTCAAGTTTTGGAAAAAGAATGTAAAATGCTTATAGTTAATTTTAAAGATAGATTAAGAGATACTTACATAAAAGCTTAAAAGAGTAGACTAAAAAATTAAACGTATAATACTGAGACTTACTCTAATCTTTTACTATAAATTCAAAATTTGTTAAACTTTAAAAGTGGAAAAGAAATTAATATCCAAAAGTTTTATTTTTAATTAATCTCTCTGGCAGTTACAGTGACACTATCAAGTTACTTTATAATTTCATATTTCTTGGCTTTGGAAACATTTACAACTGCAGCTGATGTAAACTATACCCTAGCTAGTATCAACCAGCGTCAATCTTGCTTTTAGAATACACTCAATTTCTACAGAGAAACTATAATGAGAATGGAGATTTTATAGCTTTTATTAATATTTCAGAATATTCATCTATAGTTTTATAGAGTAAATTTTAAACTTATAATCATAATTTATGTACTTTTACAAGATTTTTTATGATGAGATGACACCATTTTATACATAGCAGTAAAACGAATCAGGTGTTGATTTTATGTTCAAGAATTGCTACCCTTTAGAGCAAAACTACAATAAAATCAGGAAATATAGACCCAGCTATTTAGATTAAGCTATGACAAAAATTTAGAAAATTGAATCAAGAGAGTTTTGTGATTTTGTTTATCAGGGTGACATTCAGAACTTATAATATATTAATTAATTGCCATCATTTGAATTTTAAACATGAAAAATATTGAAGTTTACTATTATTAAACTATTTAGGGTTGAAAACAAATTACTACGAATGTAATATTTGTTAATTTTTAGCATTATTTTAATAATAAACAGTATCTGTAAAACAGCTTCTGATGGAATATTTAAGTAAGGTTTTGCTATAGGAATGAATTATATGTATGATTGGCTATTCAAAAATAACTTTCAGGGTTAAAAATTAGATATAATTTTCTTATAACAAATTAGATCTTCAAAGATGGGAAAAACAAACATGAATTTAATATTTGAGTATTATTATTTTTTAAATAAAAGATAAAAGCATTTATGCATTGATTGGTTTAGAAATCTACCTGATAATAATAATAAGAACTGCTCTTATGATTTTAATTTTGTGGCATTTCTACTAATCGATTTTGAACATTAATTTTCAACGAAAGTAGGTATAAATCGATATTTCTCTTCTTAAAAATGCAGGATATTATTATTTTAAGTATTTTTGACTTCTATATAATCTTTGCACAGCTTTCTCTCTATAAATCCATAATAAACTAAAATTAATAATTTCATTTTAGTCTCATGAATAATTTACAATAAGTTAATTAATACATCATTATTGAATGAGACTCTTGCTTCAAAAACATACATATCTCAAGAATATCAACTCTGCTTTTACAATTTTCCTCAGAAGATTCTCTTGGCTGGTGCGGGTTTTTTGTGGAAGAGTTCATGAGCAGCCTCAGCAGTTGGGTAACTCTTATCAAGATACTCGTATTGGTAGTTGACAAAGTTTTTTTTTACATTTTTAAATACAGGATTTAGTTTGAAAGCCATCTATTAAGATCGCAAAATGATATTTATTGCATATTTTTACAAGTTCTTGTGTTCCTTGAGCTTGTTATCTTCTCCTCTAAGGAACTTGTCAACTTCGACCAACCAGGTGCTGTCCAAAGCTTCTCCGTCTGGTTGAGGTCCGTGGTTGGCGTGATAATCGTGACCGAGATCCTCGTTAGTGTAGTTCATGTATTGAGTGGTATCAATATTGTAGTATTCTCTCTTTCTGTCGCTAATCTCGAACAAATCTTGCTTGGCAGAGCCTTAGTATTTTCTGAAATAAGCGCTGAAAAGTGGGCCATAGTGTAATCCATTATAGAATTGGATGGCAGTTACAAAACCAAAATAAGCAATTATTCTAATTTAAATTTTTTATTTAGGGAAAGAATACAAACGAGAGATATTTAATTTTAATCTTCTTCTTTTTTTAGTATAATAATTGCAGATTAATTTGTTAAAATAAATTAAAAACTAACAGCGAACTAATTTAAAATTAATACAGTTAAATTGAAAAATGCGATTGACACACTTATCATTATCTAAAATTCATTGTTAACTTAATCTTTTACAATACTTATCTATTAAGAACTGAATGATTAGACCAGCTTAAAGTTTTAAATTGATAAAATAAAACTCAATAAATTATTGGATTTATAGTCTTGACTGACCAGGCGGTACCAGCGAGTTATTATAATACTTTTTTACTTTAAATATTAAAAACTTCTCTTCTCTTATGTAAATCCAGTTAAATATTAGAGTGAAAGTAATCTCCAGCCAATTGCCATCTTTTTGAAGCATGCCATTCTTGAGACAACTTCTGCTCCAACCCACACACCTGTGAACCAAGCGAGGAATCTATTTCTATTGAATGAATCGTAGAGTCTTTGTAATCTCTCTCTGTCTTGGATTGGGATATTGTTACTCAATAAGTAGGTTAAACCATCGAATTTTTAAAATTATTGTTAACTTAATTAAACAATTACTTTTTATTGGTACTTTTTTTCCTAGAAGTAAGTAAAAACTTGCCTATTTTTTAAAATGAAATAATAACAATAAACCATCAGCAGAGGGGTAGGCATAATAGAAGTCGAGACCATCATCCTCAACCATACTCTCTTGGAACCAGGGTCCGCGTGAGACTTTCTACACACGGCCGAAATAGCCCATTGGGTCAACCTTATACAACATATTTGATTTTGTTTTATTATATTATTATATACATATATAAATTAACAGATTATCTTATTTTCCTCATTCAATTAATTCACTATCGCTTATTTCAAACTATTATAAATAAATATTGTAATTGCAACAATTAAAAACAAAAAATAAATGAGGAAATTTATATAGAAATTTAATGAATAGATTTTTAAAAAGAAATAGTCTGATTAAAATTATCGCAATAAATTAAAATTAAAGTGGCCATTTTTTTTCCTTTTTTATAAACTTATACTAACATCATAAAATCAGCTTAAATTACAATATGATAAGTGGTTTATGGGTTAATTAATATTAGATAAACTTCTAATAAACTCATAAATCTCAAAACATATAGGCGTTTGCGATAAAATTTACTAAGCTGTGAGAGACCATATCTTATTCATAAATTTATGATTATTCTCATGCTTAAATGTTATTGTGAAGTTTACTAAAATAATAAAACTATGATGAATTAAAATATAATTGATAAAATTTAAGAATTTAAACAATAATGATGTCAAAGCTTTCAATGTGTGGAATTCTGTCAATCAGCTCTTGTCTAGTTTCCTCATCGTCATCGTTTTACAAAACTATATATATAGCAATTCAGAAAAAAACCCCAAAACTTGCAATAATCATCATTTTTCTTGTAGTTATTATTTTCTTAATTAGATTTAACTATGAGGTTGAATTTGTCGTTCATCCAGAAGCACTTCTTGTTGCCCATTAAATCGTGATCTTCGTCTTCTCTCACAATTTTCTTGTAATTTTCTTCTTTTCTCCATTCTGCAAAGTTGAATACAACCTCTGCGGGGAAATTTTGTGCATCTGAAGAAAGACCTTCTTTGAAATCTGGAGCTATGTTACCACAGTAAAATTTTAAATTAAAAGATTTCTATGATTTACATGCTAATTTAAATTATAACTGAAGAATAATTTGATAGCACTCTTTTCATGTATCAACAGAGGTAAAAGATAAGTAAAACTATTAATAATTAATATTTCACAGTAAAGAATCAAGCGATCTCCGGTTCTCATAGCATAGACTAAGCCCTTACGAATCTGCTCAATAGCTTCATCCTTAGTATATTTCCCAATAGTGATTCCAATTTGCAACTTATTGACCTCAATGAGATGTGCTTTGTATCTGAAGAACACCTCAGCATTGCCAGTTTTATCAAAGATTAATTGATAGTGACCCTTGTTGAAGGAAGTCTCACATGCTGAGTCTAAGGCAGTCAGTTTAATTGAGGTTTCAGATGCTGCACCACAGGCAGGCTTAGAAGTTGAGTCCATAGATTTATAATAAATATATGTAACTTTTATCTAGCATAATTTTAAAAATATTTATTTTCATTTGAATATAGAAAGTTCTTGGTTTGAAATGAAATAGATTTAATTATAAAAACGATAAGATCTTGCACTTTAAATAGATATTTATTTATCTATTGAAGTCCGAATTAATATTTTCATGAATTTCTTCAAATATACATATCCTTAGCTATTATATCTAAATATTTAAGTTTTAAATTATTAGCATTTTCAACATTTTCTTGAATAAAAGTTTTATGAGAACTTAATATAATTAACAAAATAGTCACTCTTAATTCTCCTCTAATTCAATATCCTCTATTTTATTATAACTTCCTTCTTAATTCTAAACAACCTCAAAAATATCAAAATTATCTTAAATATTTGGTATATTATTTATTAATTCTTATCTCCTTTCAATGCAATCGGGGTCGTTTAGATCATAATCTTACAAAATTATTATAGTAAAGCTTGGTTTCATGGACTTATTTTTATATTTAATATAAGTATAGGGGTTTTGTGGAGGTAGAAGTTTGTTTAGAGTTATTTGCAAAGAAATAATTCCAAATCAAATTAAAATAGTTTCATGGAAAAGCAATCTTTATTTCCCATATGATCAAAATCTTCTTCAGGTTTTATTATTCGCTTGTAATTCTCAATTTTTCTCCATTCTTTGAAGTTAAATATAAGTTCAGATGGGAATTGGCTGACTCCACCAGTAAGTTCATTTACAAAATCATTATTTTATTATCCTTTAAATAAAATATAATATTCAGGATTTATATAGTATGATATTGTATGGAGTTTTTATTTGTATACAAGGCAATTTTAATTATAAATTTTGAAAAAAAAAATATTTTAAATCAGGTGCTTGATAACCACAGTAGAAAACACATCGAGCTCCAAAATTCATACTTTAAACAACAGATTTTCGCATATTTTCCAAAACTTAACGTTTGTAATGAGTTCCATCCCTCAAGCCATTCATTAATTTATTTAATTGAAGGAGGTTGGCTTTATAACTAAAATATGTCTCAGCTTAAAGTTAAAATTAAGATTGTTAGGGTATTTTAAATATAATAACATATGAGATTCCATTTTAGTTTTTGTAAAATAACTTACATAGAATTTACTATATATTTTTAATCATAATATACTTCTAGTTTAAATAAACTCACAAAAGAAGTATTATTTATCTTTACCCAGTTGAATCAAATATTAATTAGTATTTTTATGATTTAAGCGATTTAGCAATTGCTTTGTTTAATAATGACAAAGGAATAGTTTAGTAAGGTATTTCTTGCTGTTTCTATGATTCCATTTAAAAGATTTTAACTTTTGATTTCTTTATTATAATTAGATTTAATATAAATCAGTCTAATTCTACTTAAATTTTAAGAAATTCATTTTTTTCCTTGAGAAAATTTTAGATGTAAATCTGTATATTTTTAATGATATTAATCAAGTAATTAAAAAGTTCATATACTTCAAAAAATTATATTATAATGAATAACTAAATTATTTCAAGATATCTAGATTTTATACTAGGTTTATTTAACAAGATTAACCTAGTCCAATTCTAATCAGATTAGATTAATCTCTTATTTATAATAATTATTGATCACAATCTAATGCTTTATGATCCCTCATAGTCAATATTTGAAAAAGTTGATGATTTTATCTCTTTCTTCTTTCTCCATGGCTTCATATGGAATAACTTTTAAGATAATATTAGTATTCCACATTTACCGTCTTAGTTTCTTAAATCCAATGAAAACTAGCAAAACCACGCTTAAAGTTAGAAAACTAACAAAAATTGCCCATGCTATCATGAAATTTCTGAGTAATTTCTCTATGTAAAGTACCACACTCTCCCGTGCTGCTTCTTAGAGAATTTGATATGCGGGATCTAAGAGAATTGTCAAGAGGTCGATTAATTCTAAGAGATGGGGATCTGTTAAGAGAGTGAGAAGAAATTACTTGTTTTTTTGTTCAATCGCTTGTTAGACCTGCAAGTTATTTTTAATAAATAAAATCAGAGACTCATTTGTAATCATTTAAGAGTTTTATTTAGAAGAAATATAAATGTTACAATTAAATGTTTACAATACTAATCATATTGATTTAATTTATTATTAGATTGGAATTTAATTTAATTTAATATCCGGTGCACATGGCTTAGTATTGTAATTATTTTTTAGAATCTTAAAAATTTGCTAATGTATTTATAATTTAAGATTAAATTTCTAAGACTACAAATGTTATAAAAGTTAAAAATTTAATCATTAATTTTACAATTTAAATTAATTTTCATTTTTTTCATTTTTTGTTAAGATTTAATATTTCCAAAGAAGCTTTTAATATATGATAAAACTATAGTAATTTACTTCATAGAAGTTCAATCGTTTCCAAAAAAATTAAGATTAATATTTAATTTTATTATGCTAAATATTCCAATATATCTAATTAAATATAATTTATATGTATTTATCAATATCATTTCACTATTAGTATTGTTTAAATTTGTATATCATGTTATTTTAACAATAAGTTTGCTTTGCCTAACGTTTAAATTTGGGAGTATAAAGTAGTGCCAAAAAATATTATTAAAAAACTAGAGAATATATAATTTTTAAAAAGAATACAAAATATGAAAGGTCCACATTAGCTTGAAAACACTCACAAACCCCAAAATAATAATAGTAGTCTTTAATAATAATTTCAATCAGCCCATTCTAACTCCTATTAACTGTAAAATCTCAACTTATACTTTTATATATATAGATATTAAGACCCCATTTAATGTTTAATTATAATTACTTAAATAATATTTAAAAAATACTTCTTAGAATATATTTAGATTTAATTATAAAATCCAGTGATATTGAATTTAAATAGGCAATCTCAGTCAAATAGTAGAGCACAAAATGAAAGTACTGCTATAAACTAGAAGCAGCTGCAATATAGAAGAAATTTAAACAATGAAGATTTCATGAAAACAAACCAGAATCAGTCCAATACTTAAATGAAGATAAAAACAAATAATTTTAGCTATAATATTTGGTGATTTCATAAAAAATCTTAGGAATTATTTTTTAAATTATGTAAATTCAGACAAATACATAGTAGATAGGAAGCATTCAGAAAATGATGACACCCACATATAATATACAATAGCAACAGTAGGAAACTAATATAAAGAGTATGTTCTTTAGTATTTAATTAACATAATAAAATTAAAATTTAACATAGATTTTTAATCTTTATTTCATCAAAGTTTATATTTTTAACGAAAATCAAGATAAATTAAATTAGTATTTTATTAATTTTTTTTAGTGGCGATTATAGAAAGCCAATGCAATCAAATACTGGTGGGCAAAATAGTTTAGACAGACAATATGGCGCATCAAATATATAAATTGAACTTAATAAAATTTTTTTTTATTTATATTGTTTAAAATATTACTAGTTCTTAATCTCCAAATAAGAATAGAGCATATTATGAATAAAGCTCATATCCAAGTTCAAGGCCAATTTCATAAATTATCGATTAAAAAACCTCTCCTTATTTAAATAATAAAATATGGCAAAATTAAGAATATGTGGGAAATTTGAATTTATATATTATAATTTATTTGCAAAACATGAATACTACACATAATAGAGTAGATGGTACTATATCTCAGAACACAAAT